>JBBJLR010129690.1:0-17752 GCA_037577145.1 Brachypetersius gabonensis | reverse complement strand
CAAAAGGAAACAGAAAACCCCGGACACGTGACAAAAAACAGAAAAACCAGCACGTGACCGGGAACCAGGGCCAAAACATGTCCGAGACCGTCACAGTATGTTTGTGTACATTTCAGAAAAAGCTAGCAACACATTGTAAATATTTCAAGGGTGTTACTCTAAAGTAGGTATTGTGGGTAGGAGCTTTAAGTCCAACACAACCTTTCATAAGTAGTTATAAATTACAAACCATAGACCCAATGTCCCAACTGATTATTTTTGAACAATGTAATTAAATAAAACTTGGAATGAAATGAAATGAAATGTGTATTTTTTATGCGTCCCCAATGCTACAGTTAGAAACCACTGCCCTACATCATTTGTAAAACCACTGCTGTGAAAAACACTGACCTACATGTGCTCCACCCACGAAGACATTCTTTTGCCCTTGTTATGGGTTCACTTTGTTAACATTAGCTTGATTGCTTTAAAAAACTACATCCACTCTGCTTTAACCTTTAACATGCCTACAAATTCAATATCATGTGAAATAAATAAAAGTCAAAATTTTGGTCTTTTGATAAAGACTGGACTGTATGCTAAATGTGCTCATTGGGTTGAGAGGGTTTTTGTCAACATTCCATTACGCTTGTTTAGTTTGTAACAGTTGCAGTGAACGAATACATTTTGGGGCATGAATGCATCAGTTTTCACCAGCTTTTCATCTACATAGGCATCCAAATGACATCACTGGGGCAAGACTGTGCCAAACCAACCATGCCAAATGTATAAAACATCCATTTGACGACTACAATGATAAACTCTGTTCCTGAGGTGCCTGTAACGTCCATCTGAAGATTTAGCAAGCCAAACATGTGAGCAGGGGTTAAGTGAATATGAGACAATGAATGGGTGAGACCTTTGCAAACTACCATCACAAACACTCTTAAAGAAATTGACCTTTAGAACTGACAGAAGGGTTGCCTCTCTGCTTATACATCGAGCTATATGACCTTCCGGATGTCATCCACAACCTCATTCATACCTCCAGTAATGCAGGTCAGCATTCCTGCGCAGTCTGGTCTTTCTGCAGCATGGCTGTTCCTTGGTATTCATGTAGATTCCCAGTATTCCACAAAGCTACGCCATCAAATTCAACAGAAGCCATTGAAACAAACCATTTTCTGTATCAGCCTCTATATCTTAAAAGAAGTTATGAGGATAAAAGATGTGCTGCTTATCTGGAATATTGGAGGAGAATTACAATTTCTCTAATCCTTTCTTGTCTGTCAGTCTTCCAAGATTAGTGTTTATGCCCTTAGCGTGCTAATAATGATGGTGTACCCTCAAGCCAAAGGTACTAGGCTCACAAAATCAATGAGGACAGATCTATACAGCTGAAACTGTCTGAAGAACATTTTTCTTCAATAACACACTCTTATAATACTGAAAAAGATCATTCCTTAAGAACCCTTCTGCCATGTATTGCATTGTCAATTTGTCTCTGTTTTGCATTATTTAAAGCAGGCTTTATTAAATGTTTCTCATTTTTCACTTCATAGCTGATGATTAAAATGTTTATCTTCTTCTGTAACTGGACCCTAAACTGTGCAGTCTTTGTTTGGCAGATTAAAAATGATGTCTAGGGCACCATAATACAACATATTTGAAAGTGGAAACACTGTTAATAAAACACATCAGTCTGTTTGCCACCCACCCCTGGCATCAGACAGTTCTTTTTAACATAATATATCAATGTATAGTTATAACTGTCAAATGTGTAGTCTGTTACATTCTGTTCTCCCAGCTGTGATTATCTTTGCCCTGTAATGTGCAGCTAAATCAGAACAAGACGTGTTCAGTTCTGCTATTCCCGCATACTTAGCCCACAGCCATGGTTGAGGTTCCCTGCAAAGACAAAAGCAGACATATCTTATCCTAAATCATGCTGAAAAGCCTAACTGTTACTTAGCCCTTAGGCACATGCAAAAGAAATGATTTACTTTTGCTTACATTTATTTTAAAAAGAAAATGTTCCACACAAAAAGTTCATCATACTCCTAATATTTGCTTCTTTATTGTAGCTTTGATCCTCGTACTTAGCCTCAGATTCCATTTGGGCAGACACTGCATAAGTAATGGAGACTGGAGTGGGATTAATGCAGTTGGAATAAGTGGGTCGTTTGAAATGTGGACTGATGCTTAAAAAATAATTCTACCTTTTACTTCTACAGCTTGAATCACTATTGTTTTTTTAACTGCTTTTTTACTTCATTTTTTATGTCCTCTCTTCTTCTGCCATTCACAAAAGCATGTTTGATTCATGACAGTTTTCTAGGGATTCTCCATCAAGACATGAGGAATCATCAAGAATTACTGCTGCTCAGACAAAGTAATGGACTTATCAGCTGTTTCAGAAGAACTAGACTTTCCTTCGCTCTCCTCAATCCCAATCCATGTGTGCAAACACATGCCATCATTTTTACCCAACAAGATAATCTTTCAACGCACTGAATCAAGAAGACTGCACAGACGGTGCAGGAGACTGTGATCCTTCTAAGCAAGAATTAAGAAGAAGACTTGAAAGTTCTCGAACTTCAAAGCTCCAGTTTTACTTTCCCAAAGCATGAACTCTCAGACATTCCCCTTTCAAACTTCTCTTCTGAGGGCTCCCCTCCAGCTTGTTCCGCACATCATGTGGGCCGAGCGAGACAGAACCAGTCAAAAAATGGCGCTCATCTTCCTCACAAAATGCACTTCGACCTACGTCTTCAATTGCACAAAAAGAAAAGATCAAAGGAACATGTCAATCACCACAACTCATAAATTCTGATATCGCGTTCACGTACCACAGTTCTGCAAAGTGGACTCTCTTTAGAAACACATGACCAGCCCCAAGGATCTCCATCAAAAGACAGGCAGGAACAGCTATGAAATCTTGAATGCAGCCCGTGGGAAAGATTTTATGAAAATTCTCCTTCATATACCACAGTACATTTCAGATACAGATTTCCAGATTTTATGTGGAACATGTTTTGTATTTCTTTTTCTTCACAGAGTGAGACATTTCTGCTTATTTTACTGTATAATTACACATTGGACAAAATAACAGAATTTGCCCCATCAACAAAGACTTAATTCACCTTAACAGGGAATTCCTCCTCAGATAGTTAGAAAATTCATAAAGTACCACATTTATACAAGAAGTATAGTATTTGTAATATACAGTATTTGCTTTAGCCAAAACATGGTTGATAAAGAACATTCCCTTGACCACAAGGTACAAATAAAAACACAATTGATGGAGAAATGATCACTCATGAAAATAACCTGGCTGGCTGGTTGCCATGTCTCTGTGATCGTGTCCATGTTTTTTTGCAGAGGTTAAAAATAACTTAATCATAAGCTCCTATTTCCCACGTCCAAGTCAAAGCCAGCATAATGAACTGTATCCAAAACTGAGATATCAGAAAGACTTTCTTGTTTCTACCATCCAAGAAAGACATATCAGTATTTTTAAACAATCAGATGATCATCAGAAATGACATATTGCAACTGCAATCATTTCAGGAGCTAAATTGGCTGTATGTTCAGTAAATATGCTCTTTTATTTGTTTATTTAAATGTATAAATAGTGCTGCTTTGCACAAATCTTGAGTGAATCATTATATAATTCACTTTCTTTCCGATAAAACATTTAAAATGTATATGTAATCATTGAGCTGTTAAATTAGACATTAGGCACAGACTAGCTGGCCCGGAATCCTGCACATTAAGGCACGCTTTTCCACTACCTTATTGCCTTTTAGAGTTCCACAGGGATCCGTAACATTATGAGACATTGCATCAGCACTTTCGCAGGATGTCATTAAGTTTGTCCACATCCTAATGCTGTGGGTCATACTTAATCTTTTAAAGTCTAACTTTCTTCTACTTCAGTCATGCTGTAGTGCTCTAAGTATTATCAGATCAGTTTGTCTTCTCTGGATTTCCACCTGCAGCTTGAACCTGCTAAGAACTTTTTAGCCTTTAAATAACTGGGGCATCTGTGTTCATCTTACAATAACATATTAAAAGAGACCCCAACATCTGGGCCCAGTTTCCAGCCAAAGGGTGTTTCACCTAGGTGTGATAAATAATATTTTTGAACGTGTTTTCTTTTTGAACAGTCAAAACACTTTAATCTGTTTACACAGCCATTTGAGTTCAAAAGGGTGCCGACTAGGCTAATCTCCATTGACTGTGTAATTTAGTCAATCGCCAGGCTCGATCCATGTCTAAGAGACAGACCCGGGGAGTTTTATGAGCCGTGAATAAGCTCCAGCTTTCATCCCTGTATGTACTCTAGTTCAGAGGTTCTGCGCTACAGTCTTGGTGGCCTGGTGCCCCTGCATAGTTTCGTGTTTTCTCAGCTCTGATGTGCCTGATTCAGTTCATCAGCTAATTATCAGGTCCTTCATGCTCTGAATCACTGCATTAGGACAAGGAAAACCAGAAATTGCGCACTGAGGTGAACACAGGGGTTGAGAAAATCTCAATGAACCATATAAAACATTGGTACCTTAATTCACACTAAAGCAAATAAACCTTTCAGGGTCAGTTCCTCGGAAGCATAAGGCCATTTCTTCAAAAGCATGAGGTCTTTTTACTACTTGACTCTTCAAAGAATGGACTCTTGAGTGGCACAACTGTGTAAGTGTTGGTCCTGTCATTGCGATATTGCAAGTTCTGTACCTGTTGATGCCACAGTCAGGTTTTACTTTCTCTGGGTGGGTAGGATGGCCCTCCCGCTCCCCCAACACTTTACACAAAGCTAGCTGAAGCGTGTTGTTGATGTAATAGAACTTACAGTAGAAATTCCTCTCCCAGTGGTTTAGTTGTCCGAAGACTCTACTTTAGTAGCAGTTCAAAAATATGGCTGTCTTCATGTGAATCATAGGAGGTACATGGGGGGCATTCACACTACCAGTACTGATGGCATCATGTGAACTGGGGAGTTCTAGCTATTGGGTGGATTCTAGTATGTTTCAACCTAATCCAAACCTAAAGTGATGACTACCACAGGGAAATACTGTGATCTGTTATCCTGTGCTTAACCAAAATCCATTTCATTGGACAATTGCTGAAATGCATAATTATAGAATGCAAATTCAAAACTACGAACATTATATTCTAACACAGACAGTGATTAAAATGTTGCTTTTAAATATTTATGCAACACCTATTCAACACAAGAGAAACATAGTAAAAAGCAGTTCTAGTTACTTTTGTGGTTTTCTGGTATCCATGTGATGCCCAAGCTCCATCCACGCTACCATTTTGATAACTTAATGATACCAGTTCACCAATAGTGCCATTGTGAATGAATTAATTACATAGGTTTGATATTAGAACTTAGTAACCTGCTTGTCTTGTAATATAATTAAACTTCTTTGTAAGTTAATAGAACTAAAATATGTGCAGACGGAAATTTTTTTTCACAATACAATGTAATGTACAAATTTGGAAAAGATGCATCAGTCAATGTACTGCTCATGTGACCTAAAATAAACTGACGAATGACCATTAGGTACCCCATCCTTGCAGCTCCATTAACTATATAGATTGACTTACAGTAGTGTTAGGGTTAGGGTTTGCATTAGAACCAGGGTTAGCGTTTCAGGGTGCTCGTGTAAATGGTAAGGTGAGCATTCGGTTAAGGTGAACTGAATTAATATTTAGATCAATGTAAGTTAAAAATAAAGTTAGCATCTACAAAGTATCGACAAAAGGCTATCCAAATAAAGTGTTACCACACACTCATACCTCCCTGCATGCCGTGCACTTAATTTTAAATTTGAGTCCTTTTTCGTAACTTTGCTAGTGTTCATTTCTAATCAATGATGTCACATAAATCTATCAAGTAATTTATTTACAAGCACCAAAATAGTATTTTGCAAGTAAAAGTCGATTCTTCAGTTTCTAGATTTTCTTGTAGGCAGGTTGTGTTTCTGAACTGGAAGTTGGCCTGATATATACAGTCCTATCCATTTTTTCAGTAAATCAAAGGGCAACCCACCCACGAAGACATGGCTAAGTGTTATTTACTGCTGTCAATCAGGATGTTTTTTTCTGATATCGCCATATGGAGAATGTTCCACATAGAACTTGTTTCAGTGTCAGGCATCCTAGGCTAGTTAGAATCCACAAAGCATGTCACAAATACACTCACACACCTATCCTTCTTTTGTCTAATTAAAATAAACATGGTCTTCACTCAATAGTTTTGGCTATTAGGAGTCTGAGCTAATTATGCATTTAAATATCTATTAAGTAAAGACAGCTTTGTAGAATTTACCCAAATTTTCTGTCTAGTGCACCAAAAAGTTCACTTCACATATTCTCAGAATGCAGAATTCTTTGGTGGTATTTGATGCAATGACATGTATGGGTCTTATTGGGATATGACTTGCCAATTACATAAAGAGTTATCAGCTTGGGAAGCAGCATCAGCAACAGACTGATTGAGTCACAAAAATCTTAAATTAGTCTATTTTTTAAATGGATCACATTCAGTCAGATGGTCTCTTTCTCAGAAATCCTTATCAGCTTCGAACTGAAAGCAAGTCTTTCCACCAAGAAAGCTCTGTTAATACTATAGTTTATCATCTGGATGCATGCAAATGCCAAATGAATCCTGCGTTTCAGTGTTTCACAACATCTCCTACTCCTCTGAGGTTTCTTACTGAACAACTTTCTTAGCAGAAGGAGAGAAGCAACTCTAGAGTCCCATATGCAAGGCATACAGTACGTCGAAAAGGTCTTAATCTGAAATCTTGTGTGTTGGCTTTTTGCAAAAGGCCCTTAATGCTTACCAATGAGATCCTGTTGAGTTAGCACGTGCATCGATAACACACCGGGTATCTTCCAAGGCCTTGAGCTATAGGAGGATTGGAGGAATTAAAATATTCAGCTCATGGAAACCAGACTCCAGAAAATCAATTTCTTCTCCCCTTTCATGTTGGAGATCTTTGCAGATCCGACACATGGAGGCCCAAATTAAGGTTGAAATGGAGTGAATTCACACAGCTTCTGGGGAATCGAGGCCCAGGTCGCTGGAGAACGCGTGACCTAGACTCACACTCCAATTAGCAAGGGTTTGAATTATGAAGCCATTCCAGCACATTCGGGGTAATGTACTGTGATACAGTTTGTGAAATCTGCAGCAAAGATGGATATGGATTGCTACTTTAGTTGTAATTATTCATAGGAACACATGAACAAACATACATATGTACTGGGATCCCATACACTTAGTCTTTTTCTGTATAGTAGTCTGTACAGAGAAAAGTGGTTTATTTGTATACCAAGATCCAAATGAAACTCATAACACACTCCAGTATCTGAAAAGTAGCATGACACAAATGGTCACAAACAAAAGAGAGCATTTAAAAATCAAACAAAGCAAAAAGGTTGGATGTGATGAAGTCCCAAAAACTAGGTCATCATCATAAGGACACGGAACCAAATATGTGCTGTATGCTCTGGGCCGTGTCCTCAACAGTGATGGTGATGCTTGAATAACTAAACATTGCAGTGGTGCATTTATTGTATCTACAGCAAGTAGAATATGAAAAAGTCCTGGAAAAAAACAACGGGAAGGCATCAAAACGTAATAAACGCATTTGTGTTTTAAAAGATGACCTTCAAATCAAGAACCCCCTCCCTAAACATCACAGTCTTGTTTTCTCTCTTTCAATTCCGCACCTTCAAAATGACACTTTTTTTTTTATCTGCTGCCCCCAACACACCCACTGCCTTTTTGTCTGTGTTTTGACAGTGGTGAAGAAAAACACAAGACCTAACCTCTAGATCAAGCTACAGAAATCAGTGACAGTTTTTGTTAAATAAATGATTTCTATTTTGATTTCCCTCACCCAGACATGATTACTGGAAATGTCTCATTGTTGTGTAACTTCTTTAAATTATAGGTAGTGTTGCATGTACCCATCATGTAGTTAAAGTTATTTTCATACTTCTTTATTTCAGTTCTCTGTGGATGGCTGTGGTACCTCCAGGCATTGATGATAGGGACAACACTGAACCATTCAGAAGCCTCCCTGGACTTAAAGCTATTATGCGTTCTATAACAGCCAGTCCTGACACCATGCTCCATCATGGCCCAACAGTGGTTGTGCCCAAGACCTGCCTTGTCATTAGCATTTACGTTTTAGTCTAGTTTTGTAACAGTTGTGTAATATTTAGTATGGAAACTTTGGCAAACATCTGTCCATGAAACACAGACTGGATCTCACAGCATTTATTTATTTACATTTATGGCATTTAGCTGACGCTCTTATCCAGAGTGATGTACATCAGGGCTGGAGTAGTCCACATCTGTTTCTTAAACCTGTAAAGCAGCATCCACATCCACTATTCAACTATAATACTGCACGTTCAGTGCACCTGAACAACATCTGTCAAATACCTAACCAGCACCTGCCAAACAATACCTGAACAACACAAGTCATAGAAAAATCAGGAGTTAAGACAAGAGTAAGGAAGCAAAATAAGATCATATAAACCTTTATTAGTCCCACAAGTGGGAAATTTGTTTTCAAAAATTAAGAAACAACAGAATAAAATAAAATAAAATAGAATAAAAATAAAATTCTGTAGACTTTGTGTAAACAAAAGTAGACTAGGTGATATGTCAGTACACAATGAGTATATGTATACATACAGCAGAGATGGGGACTGGAGTCTGAGGCTCGGACTCGAGTCGCACTTAAGGCCTCATTCACACGGACGTCTGAACCAGGCGTCTTTCTGGCGTTCGTGACGCCAGGTGAGCGCCTATTGAACGCCGCCTGTTTTTCTGCTCATTGAAGTAAATCAAAGCGTCCACACGGGCGTTCAGCCCCTGCGCGTTCGGATGGCGTCAAATAAACGCTGCATGCAACATTTTCTTGGTGTCAAAATAATACAAGAAACTACAGATTGGGCGTCAGGCTGGCGTTAAACGGCGTCAGACGCCAGTCGAACACCTTGTTGACGTCGATCAAGGGTCGCCACCAAACACCACAAAAACGCCTACGGCGTTCAGAGCGCATTCCTTTCGATCGTCCATGTGGACGATGTCACGGTGGAAGTCAGAATACAACGTGAACTGTGCCCATTTTGTAGCGTGGTGGAAGGACCCAGCCGTGAGAGCCACAAAAGAGCAGGTAAGCCACGCAGTTATTATTAGAACGCTCCTAAGGGAGTTAGGATTCACACCAAGATGAACCCGCGTTCAAAACACACACACAGATAGTTATATAAACAAGCTCAGAGAGTCAGAGTACTCACGGTACTGTGGAACCTGGATTGGTTGGTTGAGGTTAAAACGACACGTAGGCATGAAGAGAGTAACTTCAATGTCAGTGTGGTGAGAGTACACTTACTTCCAGTTTATATACACTTATGTGAGTCACTTCCGATGCCGATTGACGTCACGTGATCTGGTGCGTGTGACAGACGAGGCCTAAGTCGCACAAAGAAAGACTTGTGACTTGACTTTAGACTTGCCCTCAATGACTTGAGACTTGACTCAGACTCGGGTGCTGTGACTCGTGAGTCAAAACTTGTGAACCATGTTGATTTCATGGAATTACTTATTTAGATCTAGCACTCTTTCCAACGTCCCAAAAACCGTTCACCTCGCTCCGGTGTCCCATTACTTTTGTCCGAGGTGAACGGTTTTCAGCTAATAACGGTTTTCGAGGGGGCATTGAAAAGGGATCACCGAGTCCCATCTAACTGTGGAGTTTCACATTTTGAGTGCGAGATCTGTTCTTCACATTTAACATTTAGATTTAAGATCATTTAAGGTAAATCCTCCACGTTGGTGAGGGCATATCACAGCCCGCCCCCTGCTAAGTAACAGCCAATTGGAATCGTGGGGCGTGGCCAATTAGCATATCTTCTGAACATTTTGAGCTCCATCTTTACAGCTCAAAAATCCCACATTTAGAGTCGCCATTTGTAAACATTGCCTCTCAAAGACTTGAGACTTGACTTGCACTCGAGCACAAAGACTTGAGACTTGACTTGACATACAGGTACACAGTGGAGTGAAAGGCATTGACAATAACATTTTAAATTGCACATTTTGCCCAGTAGTGATGTTTCCACCCAAGAAAAAAAACTGCATATATTCTATCAGAAAAATTTGCCCTCATAATATTGCACATAACTACCGTGGTGTAATGGATGCGTGTGTGTGTGTGAGAGAGTGTTTGTTTCTGCGTGTGTGATCATCTGCAAGGTCTTTGCTGTGGAGTCTGAAAGCAGTTGGAAGGAAACACCTGCGGAATCTCTCCATCCCACATTGTGGGTGCCGCAGCCTGACACTGAAGGAGCTGCTCAGTGCTGTCAGAATCTCCTGCATAGGGTGGGAGATGTTGTCCAACAGGGTTGACAGCTTCACCACCATTCTCCTGTAACTTCCCACCTCCACTGGGTCCAGAGGGCATCCTAGAACAGAGCTGGCCCTCTGAATCAGCCTGTTCAGTCTCTGAGAGACATAGTTAGTCGCCAAGGTGCTCCTTGAAAAGGTGGGTCTTCAGGCAATGCTTGAAGACAGCGAGGGACTCCGCAGATCTGATTGGAAGAGGGAGTTCATTCCAGCACTCGGGGGCCAAGACTGAGAAGAGTCTTGACACACCTCTTCTTTTGAGCAGCGGAGGCTCAAGTCGAACCTTGCTTGAAGCCCTGAGAGGATGAAAGGTGAGATGTTGTTTGATCAATGCTGTTATGTATGGGGGTGCAAGTCCATTCTTGGTCTTGAAAGCAAGTGTTAAGGACCTGAACTTAGAGTCGCACAAACACTTGTAATTTGTGACTTGAAATAAACACTTGTGACTTGACTTTTGACTTGCCCTCAACGACTTGAGACTTGACTCGGACTTGGGTGTTGTGACTTGTGAGTCATAACTCGTAAACAGTGCTGCCAACTCTCGCACAATGAGCGTGAGACATGCTATACCTCTGAAGGCAGCAGCAACCGCCCCTTCCCCATCGCTAGGCTGGCAGCCAAGGCAGCAGATAGAGGCCTGGTTGTTGCTGGAAGGGAAGGAGAAAATAAGTTATGTATCATCGACATAGAAGTGGTAGGAACCAGTATAAAAAGAAAAGAGAAGTGGTCCTAGGACTGTGCCCTGTGGAACACCAGTGGATAGTCTACGTGTGCCTTGCCAAACTTCCTGGTACCTCCGGTGATAGAGGTAGGATGCAAACTAGTTCCAGGCTGTGCTCGAGATCCCAAGGTTGGAGAGAGTGGTTAGGAGGACATTTATTCATTCATTGCTGTGAACTGTTCTTCTCTCCTCCATTGACCTTGACCTGGAAGTTTATTGAAATCTGACTTTTTTAGGATGTATCAATTCTTTAAGTAGTGAAGAGGCTTCCCGAGCAAGGACACGCAGCTGCATCCTGTGCAAAATACATTTTTGTTTTTTTTCATGAGTGGAAAACAAACCACAAAAAGTAGGTTTGTAAAATACAGTATTTGCAAAACTGAAGAGGTCCACACTGTCCTGTTTTCATTTAAGGATTTATGGATAATTCTTTAGTAGCTGGTAAACAAGATGTTCTCACTTGTTTCCTGACCGGTACACCACTCAATGGTGTTTTGGTTATGAATGTGTTGTGTTAAATGCTTTATGATTGGTAGGTTGGCAATTAGTCAAACAGAACTTTTGCTGGGAATGCAGGTGGTTCTAGGTTAGAAAGCTGTATTTCTGCAGTGAAATAATGTTCTTTGGCTTTTGTGGTTTGCAGAAAACATGTGTATCGAGTGCTTGGTCACTTTAGAAAAATTCCAAAACATCACATGCGTGAGCACAGCAAAACCACAAACTGCAAATGAAGACTTTGATACAGGCCAGTGTTTTCAATTCTGCGCCATGTTATTTTTCATTTTCCAAGTTCTTCTCCACTTACTTCATCAGTTTCCTAGTAATTGTTCATATCCTGACATCTTTGTAACCTAGTGTTTCTCCAGTTTTTCTCATTTATTTTTGTAGGACAGAATGATACTGTCTGCCTGTTCTCTGACCCCTGTCGTGGATTGTGATCATAATGAAAGGAAACGCCTCCAAAAAGAAAAAGACTTGCACTTACATACCTGTGACCTTCCTTACCTATTAGTTATAATAGCTGTATTTATTATTAATTTCATAGTCATACCTTAAATTTTTTGTCGACTGGTACATCACAAAAGGTGCCATGGGTTATGGACGCATACATCATGTTAAAATCCCTATAAATGGTAGGCTGGCAGTTACTGAAATACAGGTGGTTCTGGTTTTGGAGAATATACTTCAGTGTGCTTTTATGCTGCTTGCAGTACTTTGGGTTTTGTTTTTAACAGAAATGCTGTATTTTTTACCACCATAAATAAGGCATGGGTTGTCTGCTGTCCATAACATCCATTAGTGAATTTATTAGACAGCTATTTAACCATCTATGATCATGAGTGCATGTGCTCTTTGTGATAAATGCCAGACATTACAATACACAGAAAAAACGCAAACCACAAGACTTTTTGGGATAGACCAATGTTTTCAGTTCTAAGCCATGTTATTTTCCTGTTTCTTAATCCTGCTCTACTTGTTCCTCAGTTATTGTTTTTATTCTCCCCATCTTTGTTCCTTGCATCTCTCTCGATTTTCTGGTTTATTGATGTTGGCTGTTCCCAGGATGTCATTGTCTGCCTGTTCTCTGACCTCTGCCATGAATTGTGATTTTGATTAGAGGAAGTGCTCTCAAAAGAGATAGAATTCCATTTATAGGCCAACCACCTTCATCACCAATTTATTCCAAAAGCCATATTATTACATATATAGTAACTGTGCACTAATGCAGAGGCAGCATATCAAACTACATTTTTGTGCTATTAACTTGCAGGCATGTATTATTGCTTTAGAGATGTTTTTTGCAGAAAATGTTAATACTGTTATCTTTTATAACCCCTTGCTTCTCAGTCGCAGGGAATAAAACTCCCATAGTGATACCGATGTTAATGAATGAAAATGAAAGCATTTTCTCTCCTCCAGATTTTCAGGCTTTCTCAGAGAGCAGCAAACTAGTTTGAAGCCTTTTTTTTTACTCCCCTCCACACAACACAGTGATTTCGCTAAGTTATTTCCGGAAGAAGGGGATTTGACATCCTCCTTTATGTATTGGATAGCATTGATCTCCGCCTTCTGCAGCGGCAGACGTAGGTAGAGCAGTTTGATGAGGCACACTCTTTGAAGAATGGAACACTTAAGACCCACCGTTATCTCCGCTAATCTCCTGCTTCTGTAATGACTTCCAGCCACACAAACCAAACAGCGGCACGCGGTCACCTTCCCACCATACACAGCTGCCACAATCATGTGTGCCTAAGTGTGTTACCGTGTGAAGATTCTGTGTTTGTGTGTGTGTGAGAGATAGAGAGAGTTTGTGTGCTGGTGGGCACGTGCGTGTCTTTTTCTGCACTTTGTTGTGATTCCTGGATGATCACAGTGTCTGAGAGTTGCATGTTAACGTCGTGATGGTCACAAACACCCAAACAACCAATAACCCAGAAAAAATCATTGCCTTCAGAAGAAAAATGCTTCATTTATTTGTTTGTTCATAGCCATTTCTTCACAAAGAATATATGATCTTTTCTGCAAATCCAAAACACATTAGCACGTTAATATTGATATATCTGTTCATATCTGGCCAGCTACATTAGGACAACGCTTTCATTTAAACACAAAAGAAAAGTGGGCTGTTAATGGACACATCATTACAGAGTGTGTAATTATACAAATAAAGACACAGCTTTAAAGTATATGATCGTTTCCTTCTTGATTTACACCATTTGATTTTCTGTCAGGGCTTTTTATCTATCATCAGGCCAACAATAAAGAAGATGTTTATTTAAGTCGGCAGTGTTGTCTGGATGATGGCCTTGAAAACTTAAGCTGAAAACTGAGCTGAAGAACATGCTTTGCATTTGAAAAGAAACCACATTAATGGTTGCGCTGTAACCAACAGCTTCTTATACAACACACTCCATCTGGTGCTTTGGCAGCCTACAGATAATTCAATGACAGATAATTCAAGAACAGATAATTCAAGAACAGGCCTCACTGAGCTGGCTCCCGGTGAAACTCCACTGTTTGACCTCAGATTACTTCGAATCACTAACTGTTCTTTTGACCAAAATTCCATGAGCATTCACATCACATTAAATGGGTTTTGTCAGCCTCTGTTCCACTCTTTGTTTCACTCGAAACAAATCTTAACCCCTGGCGTAACTTCTAAGTCTCAGCACCTTTCCGTGAACTTGATTAATTTTTGATGAAGTCGCGGTAGTGGTCCTGGGCAGCAGTCTACTGACCTGGTTTGCCCTCCTCATGCCAGCCTGGCTCTGACCAGACAGGAGAATGAGGAGGAGCAACACTGCCTCTTTGTGGAGGACCTGGTTCTCCCACAATGCTCAACCATCCTTGCCAAAAAGGGCAGAAGAGAATGAGCCATTCATCGCTCTGGGCTCATACTACAAACCTAAATGACGACTGACAATCATCCAAAAATCTTATGTAAATGATCTGCTGCATTTATTATATTATCAATGCCAGAGCATATTTAGAGCATACAGGAACTACTCAGTTATCCCTTTGTTTACAATAGGGACCATTGAGTCATTTCTGAGCAGCTTCTTGTGGTGAGCAAAGCGGGCACTTATGAGACTGCGCTGGCACCTGCGTGACTCAAGCATCTGGTCTCTAGCATCTGGTCCAAATAACTGTACTATTTGTAGAAGATGACCAGCCATCATCATTGAAAGCCATTTGGTCTGACAATAGATGTTCCCAACATTGAGAATGTTAGTTAAGACCCAGTATATCAACAACTGTATGTGTAAATATACTGTATATTTAGACCAATAAAGACAACACTGTGAATTAAATAGCACCTGCTAAACATGTATAACAATAATAATAATAATAATAATAATAATAATAATAATAATAATAATAATAATAATAATAATAACTGTGCTGAAGCCAATTGCAGTCATAGGGGCAAAGGGCAGAGAAATACCTTGGACAGAGCACCAGTCCCTCACAACACAGACACAAGTCCATTCTCAATATTTCTCACATCTGTGTGCAATAATGTGCAATATGTGATAATAAACAAATTTGTGGATGGATTGAACATTGGATCTCAGTTTGTGCACAACACAAAAACATCTAAGCTCTGATACGCTTATGATGTCTTTCTGATATATGATTTTTTTTTGTATTTCTTGTTTTTATCTCATTTAGACTTTTATTTGATGAGCCGGTGATAAACGTGTGTAAGTCTGGGGACGCTAGACCATGTCACTGCTGGTGATATCATTGTTAATGAAAATTGTATTCAAGAATCATTCTGTACATGAAATGGCAGAGAGGATCCTCCATATGATGTAAATGCTCCACAACAAAAGAAGCATTTTTGAGATGGCAGCTTGAAGAACCTGTTTAAAGAACCTCCACATCATGTAAAAGTTCTATATCAATTAAGGTTTTTGTTTTTAGAACCATTCTGACTATTCTGCAACATTTTCTGGAGCCAAGAGGCCATCTACATTTAGTTATCCTGCCTAAAATGTGATCCTGCGCTGCTGTGATGCAAAGCTGATTTTTTTATATCATTTTAATTAGCTGAGAGGCATCAAAACAAGCTTAAAGTGTGACTGATGTTGACGTCGCACTGGCGGAGGAATAATGAAAGCACAGATGTCATGAAATGCTGTGTTGTTAATTGTGTGTTTACCCCAGACGGGGCTGTTATTGCTGCACTAATTACACTACAATTAGAAGATGATTAGACGATATTCTCTATATTGCAATGCAATTTCCTTGCACTCACCTGCTGTAATAAACATGTGCTGAAGTTTTTGACCCTCCCTGTTAGTCTAAGGCCTTGTATAAACAGTCATCATGCCTCACCTTCAAGGAAGATAACAGGCAGTCCCAACCCACAAAGGATGGACTTTGCAAAACCTGATCCTGATCTTACCGGGTGTGACGTGACATCCAGCAATCCAGACCTTTCTTTCTTTTACTGAGAATGAAATGTGATCCTGCTAATTAAAACCCCATTGAAACTCATAACCCACATATGAGCTTTTCTGGCACCTTTCCTGAAATGGGTTTTTTTTTTTTTTTTTTTTGGCGGAAAAGGAAAACACAATGCAGTACGTGACGATCCACCCTGAATGATATTAAAAATCTTCAACAAATTCCATTCTAATGAACTACTCACAGATGAAAATGTTACTGATACTGGAAATGCGTGCTCTAGTAAAGCAGCGAGGGAAATCATTATGGCACCTAGTACACACAGTCTGTTTAGTCAGATGGCTCTCCTGCCAATAGTTTGTTTTCACCTACGGAAAACCAATCTTGGGGCTGACCCAATAAAGAAGAGCTTTTAGAACGCCGGTGCCAGTAGCTGTGCAGGAGAAGCGGGGAATTTGAGAAGCTTATAGTCAGACCAGTACTGAAGCTATGTTGGAGCTCACTCAAAATACATAGTGGGTTGTTTCGTTGCCAAAACATGTTTAGAAGTTTATGTTCGTCCTTTTTGGAGCAATCTGTTATGATCAGTTTCTCTGGGTGAACATTGTTATAAATATTTTGGTTATGTAATAAGTAAGAAGAAAAAGAAGAAGTGGTGATCTTTTAGATGATGGATTTCAGAATCCAGCCAAGCAGACACCATTTAAGCGTTTAAGCACCAAAGCATATTGACTTCTCAATGTGATGAAACCATGTTTGAGATGACCACTTAATCAGGGCTCCATGTTTCATTTCTGTTTTAATACTGGATAAGCAGAACAGTAAACAGTCAGGATTACCTTGTGTACATAGGATAATAAAGATAAAGTAGACAAACAATTGATTCTGAATCAAAGCTCTGGTTCAGGGACTGCAAGCAGAAGCTGGTTCAGGGACTGCAAAAGCATGGAATACTACACTTGGCTTGCAAATACATTCCTAGAGAATTGCTGTGCCTCATATTTGCCTTTCAGGGGTCTGCACAGACTATAATTTACCACATAATGATCAATGGAAAAGACGTCTCTACTACATAAAAAGCTTGTGTGGAAGATGTAATGCCTGAGGTTCAGTTGGCTCTCTTGTGCAGTTTGATCCAAATGCCCTTCTCTGGACGCAGGATGAGCTCCCCCAGGGGCCTCAGCTCCTCGCGACTCTGAAACGCTTGCACGTCAAAGTGACGCAACACAGCAGCAAGAACCACCTTCTCCTCCATCATAGCGAAGCGCTGGCCTGGAGACACACACACACACACACACGTATATACACATGCAAAACACACACAAACAAAACACACTTATTTTTAAATGATGTCAGGATGTCAGAACAGGTCATGTAAAAACCTATAACCTTGAATAAACCTATGTTATGGTAGCTTTAGTTCAGAAAGTTAAGAATCTTTTTCCTTCTTTAAAGTTGTCTGTGCTTTGTATTTTGTATTTAACAATGTCACCTGTATTTAACTTTTTTGTATTTAACAAAAAATAGTGTTTGTGTACTAAAAATGGCAGTTTATTATCCTTAAATTACAGTACTACTTCCCAGCTTGTAGTGTTATTGTTGTCTTTTTACTGTGACTTGAAGACAAGACTGATAAAGCAAGAACCTCAGTTTGACTGCTGACTGGAATGGCCAAGAGTCCTCACTGTGTGGAGCTTTCT
>JBBJLR010129656.1:0-17757 GCA_037577145.1 Brachypetersius gabonensis | reverse complement strand
GGAGTTATAGAGTCTGATAAGTGGGTGTGTGGCAGGAGGAGGAGTTATAGAGTCTGATAAGTGGGTGTGTGACAGGGGGAGGAGTTATAGAGTCTGATGGGTAGGTGTGTGACAGGGGGAAGAGTTATAGAGGTTGATAAGTGGGTGTGTGGCAGGAGGAGGAGTTATAGAGTCTGATAAGTGGGTGTGTGGCAGGAGGAGGAGTTATAGAGTCTGATAAGTGGGTGTGTGACAGGGAGAGGAGTTATAGAGTCTGATAAGTGGGTGTGTGGCAGGAGGAGGAGTTATGATAAGTGGGTGTGTGATAGGGGGAGGAGTTATAGAGTCTGATAAGTGGGTGTGTGACAGGAGTTATAGAGTCTGATGGGCAGGTGTGTGACAGGGGGAGGAGTTATAGAGTCTGATAAGTGGGTGTGTGACAGGAGGAGGAGTTATAGAGTCTGATAAGTGGGTGTGTGACAGGGGGAGGAGTTATAGAGTCTGATAAGTGGATGTGTGATGGGACGAGTTATAGAGTCTAATGGGTGTGGGAAGGGAGGATTTTCTGTGCCGTTCAGTGGAGCTCATTGGCTCAAAGTGCTTCTCTGTTTGAACACAATACTTGCATTAGAAATATCAGAGCCAGAAAAACACCAGACCATAGAGAGCTGTAGATCTTTTTTTCAATCTCAGTACTGTGGACCTCTAACACCTGATCCAGCTTAGTGGGTCCCCATAGCAGGAATTAAAACCCTGTACTGCTCACCATGCTATTTCTGTGATGACAGTAGCAGAGCACTGGGAATCGTCCACCCTGACGGAAGCGTGCCGCCTTCATGAGTGTGTCGTCATCCACGGCATGGGGTACAATCACACAAGCCGGATATGACGGACACACTGAGAAATCTGAGTTGACTTTGCTTAACCTCCATCTGTCCCACTGGCCAAAACACACAAAAGAGCAGAGATAAGTGACTTGCATTCACTTGTAAACAACAGTACTGTACAGACCTGTACAAATTGTACAGACTTGACATTGGTCCAGATTTCTATTCCGCACCCTCATAATAACAGAAACAAATAAATTTATTAATAGAAAGATGTTTTACTGTTTTCCACTTAGTAAATAATATGCATTATCGTGTGATGCTGGAGTCCCACAGAACCTTTAGTGTAAATAAACCTGACAGTTTGAACGGCTGCTTGCTGCTTCCACGCGAACACTTTGTAGATCCCTGAATCACACTGAATTGTGTATGATATATAAATGTCATTTTTTAAGTGATAAAGCAGCATTATAGAACAAGAGAGGAATCAAATAAGAACAAAAAGGAGGGGGATGAGAAAAAAACTGAGGGGGCTGAAAGAAAAACAGAGTAAGAAAGGAGGGTGAGACAAGAGAGGGCAGGGGAAAGAATGCGAGTATGAGCAGAGAAGGAGGGGTCATAGGGTCGAGTACACACACACACACACACACACACACACACACACACACACACACGAACACAGACGCACACACACACAGCCAATCTTAACCCTGTAAACTGGAAGAGTATTACGCAGTAATTACAGGTGAAGAATAAGTTAAGTGATGTTGATATAAAGTTAAAACACTGGGAAGTTCTATTCTTGTCAACAGAGAAAACTCTGCCGTCCACAAACAACCTGATGCACAAAAGCCCGAACAGTCCTCAATAAACCGCTTCTTTCCTGTGAACGCACCAGCACACTCATTCTCTTCCTGTGCCAGGCCGAAGGCTTCCTGTTTGTCTTCCTTTAGGGTTATGAAACCAGAATGACTGAAATCGTTTATGCGCGACAAAAAACTGCAAACGTTTGTCGTTTGTTCTACTTGTAATAACTCGTACAGTGTTTACTGCACTACATGAGACACCAGAAGGTATCTAATAAAAAATAAATAATACACTAATACCTACTTATGTACCTCAGCACTTTTGAGTTCTTCTGGATGTTAAATTGTTCGGCAGGGTTCTCTATTATTATGAAATCTTAAGAAAGGTCACTTATTTCATGTAAAGTGATGTTATTTGTTGACTGAAGTAAAAATAAGTACACATCCACTACAACAAACACACTGTGGTCTGTGCGAAAGTTACGGCACATACCTTTTTGTTAAGTTTCAAAACATGTTCTATGTCAATATGTTAAACTCAACAAATAAAAAGAACAACATTTTCATGACATGTGTGTTGGATACGACAGTACCTTTGTGTATGTATGTGTGGGGGGTGTGAATGAGGTACATTAGCTCACCAGTCTCTCTGTTTGTGCATAGTCTTGCTCTGGGGAGGAGAGACCCCAAGGGTCACTCAGGCTGAGCTCACGTGGCCGATGGAAGAATGGATACATTTCTCTCACACTCTCCAGGGAGCAAAGAGCCTGAAGAAAGACACACACAAACACACACACACCATCAGCCTAAATTTCTACCCACCAGCGAGGACTCCACTATCACACAATACTACCAACCCTGGGAGGGTGAAGCACATGCTTTAGACTGATGCACCTTTTTTGCCCCATTTAAATATATCCAATTATCATTGTGTCTTGTTTACACAAATTAGATGGAGCCTCCACCTTCCACTGCTATGATGTTTCCTTTTGCACCTTACTGGGGTTTCCCATGGCATCCCGTTATTTATTTTGTTTCTTCCTTACATACTCAATTGCATAAACAAATGCTATTAGTTGGACGTTCAGATAACCTCTCCCACTCCCCTGCATGCGAGGTTTGATTAAGACACTGTTCATAAATCAGACCTCAACAGCTGTTTTAGCACATTACTACAGCTGAAGGTGATTTACCTGAATTGTTTAAAACCAAAAAAGAGCTGAAATGAGAATAATAATATGTGGAATGTCTTGCACTGGTGCCAAAGCATGAATGACTTTTCACTCGGTCATATGAGGCGGCTGCATGCTCTTCAAAGGTTGGTATTCATTCCATGCACCTCTATAGAGCTGGCGATGTTAAGACACTCTTCCATGCCGGGAATGTCAAGCTGGAGAACGCGCAGGTCCTTACACTTGATGATTATGGTACCTGACGAGCCGGTCGTTCTGCGTATTAAACACAAAAACACACACATAATCAAGTTGTGCCATGACTGTTCCCCTCTTAAGCAAAGCGCCTGAAACAGAACTGAAAATGAGGATGCAGAAAAGCTAGCTCGGCTGCTGCCACAGTGCAGATGTGAAAGTGAAAGGTTTTTCTGCACCATCGTGGTCTGGTTTCCTAGACATACAGAACTAGTTTGGACCAGTTCAGCGCAACATTCTTTCTCCTTGCACAGAATAGCAGGAAGGCCAACACAATGGCATCGTATAGCCCCTATTCTTAACTGCAAAACAATTAATGCACGCTATGAGACGCAGGCATCCATGAGGGCATTTTAAAGATAAAAAATGAACTTGAAAGGACGGCAGACATAGTCGGCAGGCTCTGTAATACAAGAAGAAGAAATATCTGCTGCAGCAACAGTCATGTGTCTGCAGACTCAATGGTAAAAGCAACATCCACTGAAGCAGAAAGCTGACGAAAGCAGTCCACTTTGTGTTCTCCTTGTGAGGCAAGACGTAAACAAGGATTGCAGCCCTGCTCAGACCAGAAGTTGCCGGTTCCGCCAAACAAAATCAACCTTACGCGACTTTCCCCTTTGTTCAGCCAAGACACTGTTTGGTTCTGAATACCATTAACTTGTATAAGTCAAAGTTATTACAGCAGATTCTAAACTTCCCATTGGGGTCCTTCTTGGCTGCTCAACAATACAGTACTGTACAAAAATCTTAGGCAAAAATAGAGTAATAGAGTACACTGTGAGTGACAGCGACTGTTTTATCACATTAATATTACTAAATATAGTATACAAAACTAAAAAGAATAAATACAAATAACATTATACAGCAAATAGTGTCCTCTTTACCTGCTCAAAAAATATCAACAACCTTTTTACAAATAATAACTAATATTGTAGAAGATAATAACCTTCTACAATAATTATCTACAAATAAAAGAAATCTTGATCCTCTTTACTGCTTTCTAGTTTGTTTGTATTTATTCTAATGTTAACTTTGGAAGCAAAAAGACTAAAAGTTTATCACATGCTGGGATAAATGGCTTTTGGATTGGTGCCTAAGACTTTTACACTGTACTGTACCTCAGCCCCTTTTTAGATTCCGATTTGTATTTTCACATGTTTGTGCCCAATTTAGTTACTAAACAGGTTGTTATGAAATCTCTAACAGATTTGCTTAAGTGGCCTCTGACATTGTATGACACACCGCTGTCTATAAAAATGGACAAAAGTACAATTACAAGTACAATTAAGATTACTACTGTTTACCTATTCTTTACATAAAAGTATAGAGTCATATAGTGTTAGAAACCACATAAGCAAGTATGTTTAAGAACTAAACAAACAGTCTGAGGAAGCGTGGGATGATTTATGAGCTTTACTTGATTTAAAAGTATTACTTGTTAGTTCCCCGAACACATTTAGAGTAACTGACTCAAGCACAATATACAAATAGCTATTAGATGAGCAGGAAAGGGCAACTTCTCTCTGCATGCGCAGTACTTTGCTCTCTAAAGATGGTAACATGGGCGCAGACATGGTTTAGTGCTGGATCAAACCTTTCGCTCGGGCCAGCTTTGGAGCGCTGCGGGTATCCTAGTAGATTCTCAACACTAATACAGAGAGAGTGGTGGAAAAACATTAATGCACAAGGTTAATTACTTCTTGGACAGGATGATCATACTGTAATTAGTACACAGTTGTAAACGGCTGTTAGAGTCTTTGGTCAGTCTATCAGAAGCTCCTCCCTTTTCCACAGGTCTACAGGAACCACGCTGTACCTGAATTGTGAACTGTACTGTGATGTTCTGCAACTTGCAGCACACTTGGATTTTCCAGTGTATCTCAGTCCTGCAACAGAGTTTCTGACTCAATTTTCTCCTCACAGTTTATGAATGACCGCCGGCCCAAAACCATGTCCATGGAGTCGAACCAGCGGTAAAGCGCTTTTGTCATTTTGTCATTTTTATTATTTATAGTCTTGTTTGAGTTAAATTTGTGCTCTGCATTGATTAGCCGTGTGATTAAAACCGAACCCAGATAACTGGTGATGAAACACATTCGTGTTTCTCATAGCGTTAAAGATAAGTTTGTTAGTGTCACAGAAAACTCCCACTGAAATTTGTCTTCAGCCCAAACAGACAGTAGTGCTGGGACTTTGCATGGACTCTCTTTCCGTGCTGTGATGAAACACTTGAAGCAGTGACACAGTCAGCTCGGATGCGGCCCGCCTTTAGCCCTGCCATCGAGCAGCTTGGGAATGGTTAGTGTACGGGACGCTTTATTTATAATGGAGAAAGATTTGTTCACAGTACAGCGTTGTTCCTTATGCCTTGTAGGTCCACCTTGCTGGAGTTCAGTTAGATTCTGCCGATGGAGAATTGATGGCCACCCATCCTTATAAGCCCCTCACAGGTGGATAAATTTGGTGGTGGACAGGTGGTGACCCTGTTGGCCTACATAGTGGATCTAAAAGGTGGGTGGAGGTTGTCTGTGAGAAGAAGTAATTTAGTAAAGTGATTGGTGTGTGTACTGAACAGATAAAGTCCCCAAACACTGTTGGTAGTTAAGGATTATTTGAACAAGCAAGCCAAGACAAACATCCATGCCCAAATCTAATTAACATTTGCATTTATAAATGTGTACTGCAGGCACAGGCCATGAGCAAGCACTGGAAGGCTTTAGGGAATGAGGACCTGTGTTAGCTGCACTAGAGGTAACACAACTAACTACATTTATTACTATAATTAGAATAATATTAAAATACTGAAAAGTAGGACCGGATTTTCCAGTACATAAACACTAGCTGTAATGACTGTTCACTTCTATGGGTGTGTTCTGCTAGTAGAGAAACAGATGGTAGGTGATGATAGAGACTGTGTCTTGTATCTTTGTAAATTTAAAACTGAAACCACATAGAGACAAAAGGTCTTGTCTAATATACATACCAAATCTAGGATAAAAGCACAAAAATGACTATAACTTTGTAGGGCTGCACAATATTTTGCCAGCTAATGGTCTCTGCAACACTGATATTGCAAAATGCACCAATATGCAACAGTGTTTTTAACAGGGCGACCATATAATCTGACAAAAGTATAGCCGAGGCTATACTGCTGCAGTCAAAATAAGGAGAAACACAATATGTAAAAAAGTATTGGGTCACACCTGTTTTTTTCAGGTTTTGGAGTATGCCCCTTATTTCCACTGAAGGGAATCTTAATACTTCAACACAACAAAACATTTTGGACAACCCCATGCTTCCACAGTTTGGGGAAGAACCTTTTCTATTCCAACATGACTGTGTCCCAGTGCACAAAGTAAGCTCCATAAAGACATGACTAGATGAGTTCAGTGTGGAAGAACTTGAATGGTTACACAGAGCCCTGATCTCCCAGTTGGTGTAATGGTTGGTGTCCCAATACTTTTGTCCAAGCAGAGTACGTTTAAATGTGATGGTTTTGTGACATCACAAAAGCTAGTATCTGAAAATGAGCTGTTTCAGTAGATTATTTTCCAAATATGTACTACATGGGTTAAACATACCACTTTAACAATATTTACAGACGTTAAGCCTTATTAATTCCAGAAGAGTGATGATATGGGACCTTTAATGTATTGAATGCCATCACCATAAAAACATGCAGCAGATAAATCGCAATACTGATATTTTGTCCATATCGTGCAGGTCCCTAACTGTTCTCTGAACTGTTTTGAACTAAAAACATGACTTGTATAGTCTTGTTATGAAAAAAAAAACATGTTCCTCTCACCTCTTTTCGACTGCATCCACGTTCCTGAGGAGGAGGAGAAGCTGCCATTTACTCTCTTCCTTTCTGTCAGAGAACAGGAGGTGGTGGCCGGTCACACACAGGGTTCCCCTGACCGGCGGAGTCCTAAAATGCAGTTTTAAGACCACGTCTTCCACATTGGCAGTTTTAATGAGCTCAGAAAACTCCATTCTGTTCTGAGAGAAGAGAGGGAAAAGTTCTCACTACCTTCCTCTCACCGGCTGCTTAGCAACGGAGCGCCCCGCCCACTTTACCCCACCCACCCGTTCTCAACAAGTCCTGCCTACCGCGTTGTAGTGCTTTGTGATTGGTTACTAACTCAGACTGACAAAGCAGTAAGCCAATCAAATAACGAAACAACTGTCCTCGTGGGTCAACCTGGTTTCAACCCTAAAACCAAAAAGGAAAGTAAAACGTTGGCTGTGTCCCAAACGTCCTACTGTCTCACTAGATAGTCTGTAAAAATAGACCACAATTGTATTCAGTAATGTAGTCTGTAAAGTATAGAAGTGTATTATTTGGGACGAAATGGATGCTTCTTCAGAAAATAAATTGCAAACTAAAACTTTGAAGAGCCCCAAAAACTGAAAGAAAAAAAACGCAAACATTAAAAAGTAACAAAAAGTCCAAATGGTTAAAAAGATATACAGATGGTTAGAATTAAAACTTAAATATGCAAATAAACAGCAAAAGAATTAGCAAAACATACATATAAAAAAAATATTCTAGAAAACCAAAACATGTAGGCCTGACAACTGCCAGGAGCTGTTATAAAGTGACAGGCTATAAAGCGAAACGCAAAAACAAAACACAGTATCATTATTTATTGTGGAGCGGTTTGGGGGCGGGGCCTGCCGGAATACGGGTGGAGAAAGAAATAAAGTCACCAGCTGGACCGAAGCCGTATAAGGTGCAGCTTCGATCGCTGTGAGAAAAACATTTGGTTGTACATTGACTCACACGAAGCAAAATCCTGGATCAGATAGGTGTGTCTGTTTGGGACACTGATAAGGGGGAGATTATTAGTCACTTTCGGTTTCCCGGGGCTGATCCCAGAACAGCCTGCAGAAGGAGGAAACCCAGAGTTTCACAAGGCTGGAGAACCACCGAGCGGTTTCAGTACTCTGATATTTTACTGAGTGCTTAACTGCACCACCCTGGGCCTGTGTGATCTTAACAACTGGCTCAACGTGCTGGAATATAGAATGGGAACACGTGGACTATATAGCTTCTCTGGACCAATAACTACAACAACAACAATAACAACAACAACAACAACAATGATAACACAATAAAGAAAATATATTATTGATGCCATTAGGACTACTACTACTGTTACTACTACTAATAATAATTATTATATAATAATAACAGTAATAAATCATAGTAAAAAAAACCTTCATGTAAAAGGCAGAAGAATGTCTCACCCATCCTGTCCAAAAGGTTGCTGTTCCAATCTTAACCAGCAGATGGAGACAACTTAAGCACATTATGACGTAAAAAGAACAAAGATGATGATAACAATAATTCTACAGATAGGCTACAACAACAACAACAACAATAATAATAATAATAATATTAATAATAAACTTCTACAGATGCACCATCGAGAGTATTCTGCCCGGCCTGGTATGGCAGCTGTAATGCTCTGGACTACAAAGCTCTGCAGAGGGTGGTCAGATCAGCACAGCGCATCACCAGGACCTCTATAGACTCTACAGGAGGAAGACGCATCGGATCCTCTCTGATCCCAGCCACTCCAAACACAGAATTTCCTCACTCCTGCCATCAGGCCGATGGTACAGGAGCATCCACACCCGCACCAGAAGATTCAGAGACAGTTTTTATCCACAAGCCGACAGGCTTCTGAACTGCTGACATTCTGCACACACCAACATACACTCACCACCACTACTGAACTCTTCACAATGTCACTTTAAACAATACTACTTTAAACCCTCACTGCATCATTTTGCACTAGACATTCTATTAATTCTGTAAATATTAACAAAAAAATTTATTTTCTTAATATTGTACCTATTTTCTAAAATTTAAATATATTACATTCTTATATATATTCAATTCTTAATTTTTTTAACATTTTTTATCTGTATACTTTTCTATATATTTATGTAAAGTTGGGGGGAGCACGAGCCTAAGAATTTCATTACGGTAATGATGCTACATTCTTATCTGTATATGACAATAAAACTTGAAACTTGAAACTAATAATAACAGCTATTATCCTGGTGTATTTGTAACCACCATGACGGAAACACACAATGAAAAGCAAGGTAATTGTAAATGAAAAAAATACATTTGAAATGAATCCTACCTTTTATTTTAATTCATTAGGATCATAATTTTCCAAAACTGTTTAATGACTTTGGTGTGTTGCTAAAAATCCATTTTTTAATTTCAAGTATTGAGAGATGAAAACGTAGAAGAACGTTTAGAAATGTGTACTGCAGACACAGGCCATGAGCAAGCACTGGAAGGCTTTAGGGAATGAGGACCTGTTTTAGCTGTATTAGAGGTAACACAACTAACTACAACTATGAAAACATTTGTCACTGTAATTATATATTATATATATATAATACTGAAAAGTAGGAATGGATTTTCCAGTACATAAACACTAGCAGTAATGACTGTTCATTGACTTTGGTGTGTTGCTGAAAATCCGTTTTTTCATTTAAATCATAGAGAGATGAAAACGTAGAAGGTCTCACTGTCGACTGTGTTGCAATTCCAAACTTTAACCAGCAGATGGAGACATTGACGAATAAACCACACTGTGTCCACACCCGGCATCAGATATTAATATGTGCTAAACACTCACAGGATTTAACACAAGACAAATTATGCAAACCAGTCAAGAAGAGTCGATTATACAGAACTAGAAACTAGAAACACCCAGGACGGGACGGAAGGTGGGGGGTAATGAAGTAGAGACAGGTGATAACACTAACAAGGTGGGGGCTAGAGCAGAGCCAAGGAGATCAAACAGCCACAAACACACACGGCGGAGCGCACATGGTTACGCACTTAGGAAAGAAAACAGAGCAGGAAGCCACACTTACGACTTAACACTCTGCTCCACACCATCTCTTCTAACATAACACACTGTCCTAACAACAACACTGACACCCAGCTGCTCATTCACATCAGTCTTAGAGTCAGTGACCGACCAGCCTGGCCCAGAGGAAGACCTTCCTGCACAGTCTTTTCTTTGCCTGATTAATCATCTTCTAATGTGTAAACCGCCTTTTAGGAGAAATAAGTGGCAAAAAATCTTATAACAGAAGTTATTGTGCCGTTGTCATCTGATTTTTTCTTCTCTTCAACAACCTAATGGATCAAAACTGTCTTAGAATTTGACCACTAAGACAAACTGCAGATATTGTACAGGAGACAACAATGATCTTACAGTTCATCTGAAGATCTGATTATCTGGGGTTGAGGTCAGAACTCTGTGTTGGTAAGTTAAGTTCTTCCACACCAACTCCTCCATCACGTCTTTATGGACACAGTCATGCTGGAATAGAAAAGGTTCTTCCCCAAAATGGGTCCACAAAGTTGGAAGCATGGCGTCATCCAGAATGTCTTGGTCTGCTGAAGTGTTAAGATTGTCCTTCACTGGAAGTAAGGGGACCAAACCCTGAATAATATATATATAGTGTGTCTGTGTACATACTGTATGCAGAATAAAAGTTTTCTGTTGGCTTTCTTCATGTGTATTTACGTATCTCGTGTGTGTGTGTGTGTGTAACATTTAGTTTAAAGGTATGTCAGTCTAGTTGTGGGTTAACACAATGTACCCAAAGTCAGTCCTGGGGACGCCCATCTACTGCACCCTCACTGTACCACACAGGGCTGGGCCGGGACAAAATCTCGTACCGGGCATTTTGAGACCGGCACACCCGACGTGTGTGTGTGTGTTGAGGGGGAGGGGGGTTGCTGACGGGACGCAAATAACTGATTGGCCCAAATTTACCATCGGCCCGGTATGCCAGTCCAGCACTGGTACCACACCTGACCCAGTGTGAGGACCTGAGCTCAGTCAGGTGTGCTGGGAGGAGGGGAAGCCCAAACAAACTGCAGGGACCACGCCCCCTGGCCAATAGGGCGCGAGCAGGCGCCGCGCGCCGCCGTATAAAGGCTCCGGAGCCGCCGGACTCTGGCGATCATGATGGAGTTCAGAGATCGGAACAGCACGGAGGAGGGAGAGAGGGAGGATCTGGACAGCGTGAAGGCTCTCACGGCCAAGCTGAACTTGGAGACCCGCCGGCCCTCTTACGTGGAGTGGAGGGAGAGACTCCGGAGCCGCGCGGAGGTGGGAGGGGGCGGGAGCGTGGAGGCGTCGGGGGAAACCAGCACCATCTGCGGCTTCAGCACCATGGACCAGGCGCTGGAGTGGCTCCGGAGCGAGCTGGTGAGGGAAACTCTGTTAATAGAGCGGAAAATTCAACACACTCCGTCGCGTTTCACTGGTTCTGTACCTGAGAGACAGTACTGTGCAAGTCTTGAGCGCACCTTCATTACCTGGTCCAAACTTTATTACATGGAAGTGATTGCTTATGTGATTTATTACCTTAATACTGAGAGCAGAGGTATGTTTAATGTAAAGCTTTTAAATCTGTGATAATATTTATACATACATATAATTATACATACATAATATGAATGGGATATATTATAACTTTATTACATAAATATATTTACATACATGTAACATGAATGGGACTTCTTCTCATATGGTGAAGGTAGCTATTACACACACACACACACACACACACACACACACACACACACACACACACACACACACACACACACACTTTGAATCACCAAATTGGTGCAAAACTACTATGTTATGCCCCTCAAACTGTTTTGTCTGTGCTATATTGAGTATATGAAATTAACCAGTGCCTAAATACCTAGATAAGTACCTCGATAAAGGAGTTCCAACCACTGAGCATTCAGCACCACCAGTATACTGACCATCACCTGATCATCTGGAATCATCTGCTCCTGGTTCTTCACTGATTTAGAACTTAAGATATATGAGCTCTGTGATGCTTTCCATGGAAAAATAACATTCCCCTTAAACTGGTCCGGTTTGGGGACTGGACTAAAAATGAGAGTCTTTGAAAGTCCTTTAGGAAGCCTGGAGAGTAGATTAAAATACAAGAAAGTATCTCTGGATCTCTGGAAGCAAAATATGAAGAAATTAGTAGCGGCTTAACACTTTTGCACAGTGCAGTAAATGTGTTGCTGTTTCATTTAAACTAGTCACAGAGAAATAATACAGATACAGCAATCAGGTCCAAACACTCATCCAAGACTGAGCTTCTCGTAGAACTCCAGTGAGGCTTTTTGGTGCATCCAGTATCTTCCACACAGGATCAGGAGATTTAGGCTTCTTTTGGAATTCATTTGCTTTATTACATTTAAAGATTTTCAGTCAAACCTGTCTGATGTTCTACTGTAAACTGTAAGAGTTTTGTGACTTAGTGTCTTGGCAGATGTTCTACACACAGTATCAGCTCCTCTGGTTCTTCTGTGAAATCTTAGTGGTTCAGTAGTTCTTCACCTTCTTTTCTGTGATAAAAAAAAAATTAAATCTTCCTATATTGTTCTTCCTAGACATACAACAATGCATTGAATTTTTTTGACATTGCAATTTAAATAATATGACAAAATGCATAGTGGATATGTGATAATACCTCATGCAGATGTTCTATACCCAAAACTGGTTCCTCAAGGGTTCTTTAGTAAAGGTAACCAAGCACTTCATGCCTAGTTCAGTGCTTCCGTACCTGGTTCATTGTGAGGTGTAACAGTGCATTAATAATCCATTTATTAATTATGATACTTGATGTAACTGCATTAATTATCATGTTAAATCAGCCAAGCAACAGCCCAGGACAGCAAATTCATATCACACATCACCCCCCACACAAGCTCTAGCTTTCATTAGTAAATTGTGCTAGACCTTTATATTCATTTATTCTCATTCAGATATAGTTTCAAATATTGTAAGAAAACAGTAGATCTCAGAAATTTCAGGAGCACCCGTGAAATGTGAAAAAATGTGAATCTGTGATGTGGCAAAACACAGTTGCGCTGTGTTCTCTTGACACCAAAAAGAATGTATACAGTTATATTTTATCAGGAAATTTAGCATAAGTTATGTTAATATTTACGTTACAAAATAAGTAAATTAGGTTCTTCTTAATAATTTAGCAGTAACATATATGGAAAATTATGTGTTGCTGCGAAAAAGCAAAAAAATGCGGAGGATATCTGTGGTTTCTGCAAACAATTATTAGTTTGGTTCTAAGAAAAAATCTGAGATCTGATAAAACTGTAATTTCAAATTACTCACAAATTTGCACAATAGTCCCATCTTTTTAGACATTCTGCTAAAATAACGTGGAAGTCCTTCACAGCTGATCTATGTTTTCTGTGAATCTGCTCTCAGGCTACATGTTTCTACATGTTACGGTGATTCATTGAATGTTTTGAATGAATATAAAGAACCAAAGGATACACACGACTATTCTGATTCCCTCTTTTTGAGAAGTAGGTTTATGAGAGTGGATGGAAGGCTTGATTGATTAACTCATTGGACTCTGTTTACATCCAGAGAGGAGCTTCCCCGTTGCCTTTATTAGGACTAAAGCTATGGGCGAGGTTGTGTTGTGCGCCCTTATAAAGGCTGGGAACCAAGCATTTCAATAAGATCTGGTTGAAAACCAGTAAGCCCAGCCTTTAATGAAACCCCAAGGCCTCCGCCCAGTTTGGCACTGGTGATTCTGCTCTTGGAAGATTATATAAGTTTTGTAGACCAAATTGCCATCAGATTGTTTACTGTCTTTTGGGATGAGTTACTACAGGCTCATTGGACTGTAAGAGCACAAAGGGTTTTATACAGGCAAGGCCTGAGAATTTCCCTGAAAAAAGACTAATCACACGGATATACACGCTGAGCAATCACAGATCAGTGGACATAAAAGAGAGTCTGAGATTACAGCCCTGGGTGGAACTGTTCTGGCAATATTTACTCACCTTTAAATCTCATCCAGGTGTACCAGCATGTAGCCGCCGCAGAACTGCACGCAAATACCTGTGACACAGGTGTGTGAATCAACAGAAAGGTGATCAGCCTTACCAGAACAGGAAAGCTGCCTGAGCAGGTCACGATACTGAGCAAAACCTGAATGTGTAATTTGGCCGTTTAATTGGACGAGCAGAGGCAGTGAAATGAGGGGTCATGTGACCATATCGGCTCCACCGAGGCAGAGTTTTTTAGGCCGAGTCAGTGCTTGTGGTTTGATTGGAAAAACCCTTTCATTTATTACCAGCACTGCAATATACTGCTCATTACTGCAAAGACTGGATCTTCTCAGAAGACTGATCATAATGTGCAAACGGGCCCTCATACTGACTGTAGATGTTCCTTGTGATGCATTTCTGTGGGTGTTTTGATGAGTTTATCTGAGCAGTCCTTGATCCGGAATGGAGAGTTTGTATCTAAAATCCAATATAACAACCAAACAGTCACCATTCAACACCCACTTATTGCGTTATCTGAACAACACCAAGTATCTTCTATGAGAAGGTCAGCAATAGCTGCCAAGAAAGCTATCAGACTGGACAACAGGCCGGTGAAGGGGTGGGTGGTGGTGCTTTTCCACTGGCACAAAGAACAGTGCTGTGCTTTGAACAAATGTTTTTCCATTACAAATAAAGCCACCACTGGTTAAAACAACAACAACAACAACAACAACAACAACAACTGGGAAGTGGATGAAGTACAAGCTCGACTGTCTGTTGGGCTGAAGATCCATTTCAGTGAGAGTTTCTACGAATTTATCTTTAACTCTGTGTGAAACGTCAAGGTGATCCAGAAGTTCTCCGAGTTCGGTTTTCATCACACGGATAAAGAACGCAGAGGAAAATACAAACTCAAACAAGACTATTAATAAGAAATGACCATAATAACAAAAGCAGCTCTGAAAGAAAAAAAATCCGCCGGTTCGACTCCATGGAGGCGGTTTTGTGAAAGAGAGAATTGAGTCAGAATCTCTGTTACCGGACTGAGAGACACCGGAAAAAGTGAAATACAAGTTTTGTGCCAACACAGTACGGTTTAGAGGCAGCACGGCTGCTGTAGACCTGTGGAAAAGCACCCATAGTGAGAGGACAGTCCTACATCACTTTCCTAAAAGTTTTTTCCTTTATCTCCAGACATAATTTCATATATACTGTAAGTGGCCAAAAGCTTATGTCTGACTTTGCTCACCCAGCTGATGAGGCACAGCTGGACTCCAGAGCAGCACTGACTTCTGAGCTGTTGAAGGATGAACTGACTCACACACTTGTTCTGTGGGTGGACTCTTTTTTTTCACAAAGAATCTGTTCGGGCCTTGATGTCCTCCCACGGTCATAAAAAAGCAGAGGAAAAATTAGCTGGATGATTTACCATTTGAGTAGTTGCAGTACATAACAGTGGCTTCAGTTAATGATTCATTTGAAACAGGAACTAACTGAGCTCTTCTGAGCTTAGATTTATTTATTTCTTTTCTCTTTAATCAATGCTGCGTCAATAAGATAAAATGTCTCTATGCATGTTGATGCATCTACATTATAAAATCAGATTTGGCCCAGAATTCCCCAATAACTTAATCGTAATAAAACGAGAACATGCTCGGAGGTGGTGAGCGACTCAGTGGGCTTCCCTCAATCGCATCCCTCTTGTTGTTTGTTTCTCATCCCTTTCCACAAGCGAGACATTAGACATTGATTCTGAGACAAAAGGGGGAACTTTACTCCAGCCATAGTGCAATCACTAACACCTTTCATACAATAACTACAGGCTGGTACTGTCGTCCACATAACCAATAACGAAGAACAAGAAATTCTGTCTTTTAATTCTCACCTGGCTGGAAGCTTAAAGTTCACATTTAAGGCAGATGCTGCTACCTTTTCAAACCAATTATCTAGAAATTTCTCTTTCCATCTAAACATAAAAATATTGCTAACTACATCGACATCATAAATACCAGAACGAGGTTTCAATATCGGTTTACTGTGCAACACTAGACTCTTACTGAATCAAAACCAAACACGATGCGTTTCATATTTTTGACAGAATTGTGAGTATAAAGTCGTCCTCTTTCTCTCCGGCATCCACACAAACTACTGCAGTGCCTTCTTAACATCAGATAGAGTTTCAGAGTTGGCAAGTAATGGTAAAACCAATCAGAAAACGCTAATGGGTTATGAAGGCAAAGTTGATCCACTGAACTGTAAACCGTTCCTAACATTGACCCAAAGCAGTGATTTTTTTTGTTTAAAATTATTGCTATGGACAATTCCCTCAGTTCTCCACCTTTGGCACAAGCTCACTTTTCTCTGTGTCTCACTGCAATCCCCTCACTATCCCTCTCTCTTTTCCATAGAGGGCGATGCAACTGCAGGATAACCAGCTGGCCCGGCAGCTGATCCGCCTGCGCGGGGAGATCCACCAGCTGAAGGTGGAGCAGGCCTGCCACCAGCACAAAGAGATGCTGGACGACGCCACCCTGGAGCTGGAGGAGTGCGGCGAGGAGTCAGACCTGCTCTGCGACATCCCGCTGAAGGCGGCCTTCGCCCTGTCCACTCCACTCAAACACCTGGGCCTCACTAAGATGAACCTCAACTCCCGGCGCTTCTCCCTTTGCTAGAGAGGGAGGGAACTGACTGTCCTCCCACCCTCAAGGAACAAGCCATGCCAAGCCTTAGATGAGGAATGTTCTGACCACAGTCCTCTCAGGAACTGGAGCATCTCTACCTTCCCTTTAATCAGAAGTCGACTGTGGCAACAGCGGCCAATCAGCTGCATTTTTAGCTTATCTTTTATTCCAAGGTCAAGATCCTGAGCGTCTCGGGCTAAAGCCACAGTCACATTTGCTGCAAGGTTTGGACAGAAGCGACAAACAATTCTCATTGTTGGTGCAATTAGCAGGCTTGCTAAATTGCTAACCATAAACAGCCATAATACATAATACAGCCATAAACAGTAAATACAAAGTACATATTCACAGCGTAGCACTACATCATAATCTGCAATAAAAATGTATGACATTAGCACGGTTGGTGGCACCAGGCTCACTTGTGTGGAGCTGCTGTTAGCCAAGGAGCTAACATGCTCATTAGCAAGCTGGCTAATATCTGTATCCCTAAAAGCAAAATCTTATGAATGTTTATAACCAGAGGGGATAAAATTTTACAACGTTTATGGCTAGACACTGGTGAGATTAGTGTTTCTTCCATTTTAGACTTGTTGCCAAATGAAGGTCAACACAGCCAAAGCAGTAGCGTGGTTGGGCAAAGGTAAAAATTCACATTTCACAGTTCATTAGTTGAAGTCAGATATAATTGATATCAATGTAATTTTTGGGGCAAATGCAAGTGTGTCTGGGTATTTAGGTGGTTCAGTACACTGGAGTATAATGTGTGGAGCATCTAGGGCTTTTGCCACACTACTTACCCAAAGGGACGAATGAAAACCCCAAGGGTTGTAATACTATTTCCTTTTTTGGGTCATTTTGGTCAGTATAGCTGAGAGAGCTGCCTGTTGGCCCAGTGCCCGATTGGATAAAATCCCAGTCGGACTGCAGACTGTAAGACTCATTCTGGGTAGCAGTTTGGAAGCTTAGCTTCAGCAATGTGATCCCTCTCTGTCTTCCGAAGGAATCTGAGATCATATTGTTACATACTGTTGTCATCACCAGAAGGCCTTATATCTGCAGACCGGCTTTTATCTGTGAGTCTCTCTCTCTCTCTCTCTCTCTCTCTCTCTCTCTCTCTCTCTCTCTCTCTCTCTCTCTCTCTCTCTCTCT
>JBBJLR010129622.1:0-17761 GCA_037577145.1 Brachypetersius gabonensis | reverse complement strand
TTTTAGAGTGTGTGTGTGTATATATATATACACACTGTGTGATAGTCTTAATCCATCCCTCATTTCTTTCTTTTTTACCTTTGAGTCACTTTGTAGATTAGAGACACTATTAGAAACCTGGGTAGATTAAATGAGAACAAATGTTTTACTGCAGCAGGCTGCAAAGTCCCTAAAAGATAAGAGGTGCCTAGATAAAGGAGTTCCAACCACTCAGCATTCAGCACTGCCCGCATATAACTAGGGCTGCACGATATTAGGAAAACATGCGATATGCGATAATGTTGTTGAGTGTTGCGATGGCGATATTATTAGCCTTTATAGTGTTAACGTTTTTCTGCTTTGGATTTGCTGGTGATAAAGACTCCAGACGCCGACTAGACTATGCAGAAAGAAAATGAAATGCAATATTTCCATTCCAACATGTTTTTTTTAAAGAGTTTACTTAAACAGATCATTTAATGCCTCCCATAAAACCTTTTAACCATTGAACATGAAATTTCATTTATAGTAAGTTCATAGCCAGAACAAAGAGCAAAAGGAACAGCACATAAGATGAAGGAACTGCCCCGTGATTTTTCTGCCCTCTTCTCTGTGGCACTGGATGAAGAGCTTTGGAAAAACACCATTTATTGCAGTTCAGTCAATAAAGGTGATTTGGATGTTTTTTCGCGATGTGGATATTGCGCATGTTGATATCGCGATGACTGTAAATTTGCGATATATTGTGCAGCCCTATATATAACTTAGATGTGCTTTGTTATGCTTGAATGGCAATCTTCTGGGCTGGAGTGAAAATGAGAGGCTTTGAAAGTCCTTCAGGAAGCCTGGAGAACTGTTCCTGAAGACACATTCACCACCGGGAAACGGCAGATACAAAATTCATGGCAACAGCAGATACAATATTTTATTTTGTGGCAATATATAATTCTTCATGTATTTTAGTGCCATTTATACAATTATTTATACAATTACAGTGCTGTCTGTACAACGGTAATATCTGTATTTACATTCTAGCACTGCAGGATTTCAGTGTAAACTGTACAGTACAAGTATATTTAAGTGGGGCATATTTAAGGTTTACACAATAAAAATAGGCATTTTTTGACCAAAACACAACAATGCGTTTTTTCACTATACGGGGGTCCTCTTGGAACGTAACCCCCGTGAATAACGGGGGATTACTGTATATAAATCCCCCAGTGGTGAAGTCTAGCACATGCTTACTTGGTAAAGAAAGTAAGTAAATTAAGGGTCATCATTAAGGGGCTTTATCCGGAGTGACTTAAGAGTCGTTAGTTACAGGGACAGTCCCCCTGGAGCAACTGAGGGTAAAGTGTCTTGCTCAAGGACACAGTGTTAGAAAGTGTGGGATTTGGACCTCTAACTTTGTGGTCATTGAGTTCTCAGGCAAGTGTTTTACTCACTAGGTGTCCCATGAAGCACCACCCCATCTTATCGAACTTCTCTGGGCAGCTCAGTGTGCTTTACAGAGAATGCTAACTGCTAATTCAATTAAATTCAGCACACAGACACACATACTGACAGCATAACACTGAGACTATGGGGGGAGGGGGTGGGCAATCCTACTCATAGGTAAGTCTAACACATCCCCGCAGGAGTGTAAGGATGTAGTAATATAGTTATCTTAGGGATTATTTTTGGAATTTGGCTCCAATAGGGGTGAGAGGTACATGTGTATGTTAACATTTTTAATCCTAACCATCACATTAAAGTTCCTGATTCAGGACAAGCGGAAAGACTGGCGTCACTTCTTTAACTGTAATGTCTGGTTTCATCAAAACTGCAGACTGAAAGGGAGGCGAGGTCTTCGGGAGCCAGTGCTGACTCTGGACGCCCTGAACAAGTAAAGGTGTGCGCCTCATCTCATCTGTGTACTTCGATATAAGGGAGGTTCGCCCAGCACAAGCCAATAATCTCTCTCTTTGTATCTCTGCAGTCTAAAACAAACAAGGGGCCAAAGGAGGACAGGGACATAAAGGTCAGTTTTCTAAAGCCAGCTTTTAGTCTTTTCAACCACAAAACAGACTAAACAAACAAGAACCGCTTCTGCAACTTTCAGTTTACTAAAGGAAGCAAAGGCTTCTGAACATTTTCCTCACATGATAAATATTAATGTATGTCATGTTTAAGCTTATGGGTGTGTGTGTGTGTATGTATGCGTGTAGGATCTGGGTAAGCATCTTAAGATCCTGCCTCTGACTAAGGAGAACATGCGCATGTTTGATCAAGCGCAGAACAACCTAATGCCCTCCGCCACCCACCAGTTTTCCTGCCAGACATGTGACCAGGTCTGGTGGCGACGTGTGCCCCAGAGGAAAAGGGTAAAGACCACAAATACACACACACACAGCCCTCACACCACCAGTGCTGTCTAATCTGAAGTTTGTCCAACCTACATGGTCAGACTCTGGCCTCATGGCCTAAAAGACCAATGTTCTGTGATGTTCAGTGTTGTGCTCACGTCAGATCGGCAGGGCTGCAGGTGTATAAATAACGTTAATGAGAGGGCACTTCAGTTCCAGACATTATCAAGCTTGATAAAAGAGCTGGGCCATAAATCAAATATACTTAATACATCACAGCTTGTTCTGCGTGAAGCATAGTAAAATGACTGTATTGCAAATACAAATGTTCGTTTTGGCATAGTTTCGAATTCAGCATTTAGCTTCAGTTCTCTCACAGATACAGAAAGGAAGAAATGTCACTACCACACCTCACACCCACTCGCCCGCCCATCCAGTCAAACCAGGCTACTGATGGAAATATTAGTTTTGCAGGAGCTTAAGACGTCTGCACAGCACTGTATACAGGCGAGACGATTGGTTTTGTGTCTGGAGGCAACAAAGTGATTTCCCCCTTTTTGTATATACTAAAATTATTTTAATTGAAACCACCGACTAATACAAATGAAATTGTTGTAAAGCTGACGCATACTGCAGCGACTGCTAGTGGCAACTTAAGCATTTCTGAAGCACTTCAAAATGCTTCATAAGAGATTTTAAATGATCTAGATATACACTACTAGTCACGTTTTGTCACACACTGAGATAAAACGTAAACCTCCACTTATCGTGGGAGTTGTGTTAAAAAAAAGGCTTATTTTATCGATTAAACCATCAATATACCCCCAAATATGCTCCCAAAACACCTTTCTTTGGTATGCAGGTAAGCAGGTAAATACAGTAAGAAAATTAGCTTAGTTTACAGGACTTTAAGAAGAACAAAACGAAAAACAGGAGAACACTCGAGACACTCCACGGGGGAAATTCTGGACTGCCACTGCGTCAAAGGGCAGCAGCCAATCAGCAGCAAGTAGAAACAAATTGTGTGGCTACTTTCAAACCTCCCATCTGTGAATACAGTGGTATTTCATATCCCATGTCGCCTTTGTGTTCTCTTGACAGTACAAAAACATTTATAGTTATTTTTTTATAGGAAATGTAGCTGAAGTTCCATTAATATTTATGTTACAAAATTAGTAAAGGATATTTTTCTTAAATATGAAAAATGCAGAGGATATCTGCATTTTCCACATTAGTGTAGGGATTTCAGCGAACAATTATTAGTTTGGGTTCTCAGAACTTTTACTGTAACACATTTGCTCACTTAAAATTTATTTTTAAAAATGCACTCAATATTCATTGCTAAAAATTTACCAATTGTGCTTTTATTAACCAGAGATGGTCATATTTTTCCATTTTCAATTACCACTGACCTATAAAATCCACCTTATATAAATATTTATGTATAATTTTTAACTAGACTGTATAACTACATTGGTATTATGTTGAAAAAAAAAATCTTCTCACACAGTGAATTTGAATTGCAATCTGCAGAGACCAGCACTTTACCGAGCCGTTTCTGGTTAAAGACGGCTGAAAGCGCATATGGCTGCATTCCCTGGCTTGTTATTCTTACTTAAACTACGACAAACAGTGACACACAGAGTCACACTAACTAGAATGTGAATCATGACTGTCAGATAGCTATTAAGCGATGAAAAAGATGAGTGTATTTAAAGTGTATCTAGAATTGGACTCTGCACAACCAGTTAACAGGATGTCAGATATGAACTGTTACAAATTCTTTCCATGTTATAAAGAAAACTTGTTTTATTTGACATTTTTAGTTTATAGCTGCTAGCTCAACACATTTCCAGTGCTTAACAAGAATAAAAATATGCATGAAATTATTTGGCGGTACAAAAATCTGTAGTGTATAGACTGATTATTTTTATTGGGTAAAAACTGCAATATTATTTATTGGTCATATCAATTTTAAATGTAGTCAGATTTCTTTTCGAAACAAAGGTAAAGAACTTTATCACAATATTTTTAAGATTATAAAGCATTCAGTAAGGTGTGCCCAGCCTTTGACTGGTCGTGAAAATTAGCTCCATTCACACTGGGGTCTCAGACTATGGGCTGAGATATTCTCTGACTGATCTGAGAACAGAGCAGCACAAACCTGTTTAGCGCAAGTACAGAATCTGTCAGTAACTGAGCGGTGATCTTCTCTAGGTTTCTCGCTGCCGTCGATGCAAGAAGAAATATGACCCAGTGCCCCCAGACAAAATGTGGGGCCTTGCAGAGTTCTACTGTCCGAACTGTGAGCGATCCTTCATGTGAGTAGAGACTCTTACAGTGTTGAACTTGGGTCCTGGAGGGCCACAGGATTGTTACACTTTACGCCTAAAATAGTTTATGATGACACAGTTGAATAGGATGACTGTGGGCTCATGAGGGCATCTGCACACGTTGTGAAGGTTCTGGTCGCCCAAGACAGACCAAACCAAGGGAGGATAGTTGTATTGTGCTCCTGCCATTACAGAACCCCATGTCATCTGCGCCTGCTGCACGGCCACAGATATTGGACTTTCTACAACCCCCCATGTCATCCCACACGTGTCTTGATGACTGGCATCAGCCATACTACAGGTTCACTGTCCCATGTGTAGGCTGCAATTGACATCAGTGCAGTGACGGCTGGATTCAGAGTTTGCACACTACTGGTCAGTGTGCCCAGATCAGGGGACACACAATGAGGCGAAATAATTCCAACCTCTCCACCACCATGGGCAAGACCAAAAGCTGTCCAAGGACATCAGGGACGATACTGTAGACCTGCACGAGGCTGGAAAGGGTTACAAGACCATCAGGAAGAAGCGTGGTGAGAAGGTGATGACTGTTGGTGTGATTATTCAGAATTGGAAGAAACGCTCAAGAAGGCACATGTACAGCCGATCTTTAGTTTGCTAGTGAACATCTAAATGATCTGAGAATGCTTGGGAGAAGGTGCTGTGGTCAGATGAGACCAAAATCTTTGGCATCAACTCGGCCTGCTGTGTTACTAGGAAGAAAAATGCTGAGTATAACCTGAAGAACACCATCCCCATAGTCAAGCATGGAGGTGGAAACATTGGGGATATTGAGGATGACCATTACATTGAGGGGCAAACTGATGGGGCCATGAAACATAAAATCTTGGACAAGAACCTCCTTCCCTCAGCCAGAACACTAAAGATGGGTTGTCCCTTTCAGCAGGACAATGACCCAAAACAAACTGCCAGGGTTGCAAAGGAGTGGCTAAAGATTAAGCACATTAAGGTCCTGGAGTGGCTGAGCCAGGCTCCAGACGTCTGTAGAGGAGCTGAAGCTTCAAGTTGCCGTGCAGCAGCCAAGAAATGTAAAGGATTTAGAGAGTTTCTACAAAGAGGAGAGTTTCTGTCTCTCTCCATTAAAATCATAAATTAGAGACTTCAGTTTTTTTGTAAGTCAGCAAACGTACAAATTTACCAGGGGATCAAATAATTATTTCCCCCACTGTATATATATATATATATATATATATATATATATATGTGTGTGTGTGTGTGTGTGTGTGTGTGTGTGTTTGTGTGTGTGTGTATGTATGTGTGTGTGTTTGTATGTGTGTGTGTGTGTGTGTGGGTGTGTGTGTGTGTGTGTGTGTGTGTGTGGGTACATATTTTTTTTTCTTTCATTTATTTTTTAGATTTTAATTATACATACCCATTAAAGGCCCTGGCTCTCCAGTAATGCAGATGAGATACAAATGCAACACAAATGTGTTCATGCCTCCCCAGAGTGAGCATAAACAGATGATTCATGTCTTCATTCGCAAATTTGTTTACCCCTTACTTTCATTTACCAGAGGGTTCGGCCGGATGGACGTGGGCTCTCCCTGTTATAGCTGCCGGTCTATTATACGGCCGACGCGAATCCTGCCTCCACGAAGAAACATGATGGGCCGAGGGCCTAGAAGAAAACAACACAGCTGCCTAGCGGAGGACTGCTACAACAGACAGGGTAACAGACTGGTGGCCTTCACCAGATTCACCATGTTTACACAGCAGACCAGGCAGCTCATCTAAACATCCCCCTACATCCAAAACAGTAACTCAGCCAAGTTATGTGTCTGCTTCACAGTAGATAACAAGCAATTAACACTTAAAGCCCATCGGTTACCCTAAACCAGCACACACTAGTCTTACAGTGTGTAAGTTTTCCACTCACTGTCCACAATGGACTGGTCAAATCAATTCAGGTGTGCATGTTATAAGCTAATCAATTATTATACAGTTCTAATAGTAATCTTTCACATTTCAGCTTCATAAAATCACATAAAGCCTAACAACACCTTAAGACTGATTTCTTTCACATATATATTTTAATTTTATAGTTAGTCCTAAATTCAAACTTAAATTCTGCATGTGAATATTAATAGTCAGTTTGGAGAATTAGAGAGTAAAAATGTCGACCAGATTTATGGAGCTGTTAGTTTCTTTGTATAGTTTTGTACGTTGGCTTTGTAAAAGACTTTGGCTTGACATTTGCTTATTTAGTAAATTAAACCAAGAATGGTTAGAAGACCATTCTTAAGTAATCCGAAATAGACTTGCATATGTGGTTTCTTACAATGTATGCCATGCTACTGTCTCCAAAAAATAGTTGCGTCGCTAACAACAACAGTAGCAGTTGTCTTGAAGAATTCGTTCATACACATTTTTTACTTAATCTTTCTGCGGATGTCTGTAGAGCCCCATGTGCCTGGAACGGAGTGTGTCCACCCGATCAGCAGGCAGAGGAACAGGAAACCGCAGGTGGTCAACCCCAGCCTGCCCCACATCAGCAGCGGCTCCACTGTCAACACGTGCCTGAGCCAGGGCAGCCTGGTGGAGCAGGTGTTCGACATCATCATGGCCAACATCGATGAGGAGGAAAGCGGAGAGGAGTCGGACAGCAGCGGCCGCCGGCACAGCGTGAGCAGCTGAAGTGAGCCCAGCGCTCCTACAGGCCAGATCACTGTTAAAATAGCGTTCAGTGACAAGGCCTCATTTCACATAGCGCTCGTGTTTCTAAGGCACAGTGCTTTGTACTTGGAGAAGCAGCGACTTCTCCAGCATTTTTTCAGGAATTTGCAGCTTTCATTTTTCAATAGCACTATAAAATGTTTAAGAAAAACAGCTTTGTTTTGTAATGCTCTTTACGTATACGTCTTTGCGTCCTCATGGCTGAATACAAGATTAGGGCGTAAGTTGACGAGGTCGATTTTGTATTTTTTTGAACTGGGTAGCCACACTGACGTCCTCAGTCATTCCACACGTGTCCTTCTGAGGGCACGGATCTGTTGCACTGCTAAGTCGGTTACAGACTGTGCAGTTGAATACATCCGCAAAACCTACGCTGCACATTGTTAACCAACTTTAAACGCTTTCAATTCAGCCTAAACTGTCGCGCAGGCGATTTTCCCGTGGGAAAACCAGCAAAAAGAGAAGTTTCACGAATGCACTGAAATCTAATATTCATTCTATATACTGTTGGGTCGCATTACATGTAAGTACTTCCTGCCTTTGTATGTGAGTGATCTCATAGAGTGTCATAATTAGGCGTATCCAGGACGCCGTTTTGTAATAGAAGTTTTTTTTTTTTTCAGTTTTTTTTGGGGAAACAGCTACATTGTTGTGTGAATTCAGTGCATGAGCCATATACTCTATACTTGCCCATGTTCTGAACATTTATAACAAGCAATTTTTGATATATGGTGGGCTCAAACTTCATTACTGAATACAATGTATGAGTGAATATTTAGGACTTTTGTAAATTGCAATATGTATGTGTGTGTGTGTGTGTGTGTGTGTATTGGGTTATGTTCCAAGATGCACCCGCCTTAGTGCCAAAAAAGCCTAAAAATGCCTATTTTTGTAGTGTAAACCCTAAATATGCCCACAAATCTGCTCCCAGAACACTTTCATTCCATTTAAAACTCAGTTTAATGCATTACCCTTAAAGAAAATGTAAAGGTAAACCCTTCTTCGGCTCTTTTAATTTAAATCCCCCGCCAACTTGGAAGGTCGGCCGACAAAAGTATTGGGACACCACATCAAGGTGAAAGGTTTTCAGGAATTAGCCCTGATCTACTGGGGCTAAAAATACAAATGATGGCTCGTTGGAAAGGTCTCCTGGAGATCAAACTGTGGAGTTTGAAGTGTCTGAGTGCTTTCCCTGCCGAGATATGCAACTTGGAATGTCGTAGGACAAAAGTATTGGGACACCATGGCAGGGTTTTCGGGGAATAACTCGAGTTAATAATACAAATGAGGGCTCCTTGGAAAGGTCTACTGGAGTGCACCGCGGAGAATTCGTGCTTAGAGCGCAGGGGCTCAACCCTGGTATGGAATTCGAAAAGAGTCCCCTTGTGTGAAAACATCCAGAAAAAATATATTTATTGCCACAAAAAAAGCGGAAGATACTTTATATTGTGGAGTTTTCCACGTAAAACTATCATGGCCAAGTTTGGTTCTCAAAAAGAATCCACATGTGACTGAATCCGCGACTCCTGATTCACGCAAAACTGGGGATTTACTGGATATATGTATAGTAGGAGTGTCGAATTAACGCGTTATTTTCCTGCAATTAATTGAACGAAATTAACATGCAAAAACATAATGCAGATTAGTCACACCACGTGCCTTTAACCCGGTCTGGTCCTGGCCACAGGTTCTCTGTAAAATGGAGGAGACGAGAATGCGCAGCTTGGCCCAGTGAATGGAAAGTTCACGTTTATATATATATAAAATCTAGTCCAGTAAATGAATATGTTATGCTGACTGAAGAATTCTGTAGAAACTGTAACCAATGGCAAAGCTGTTTTTTTACTGTGTACTGCGTTCCAATGGCTGAATCAATGTTGTAACCCAGTATAACTAAATATTAAATATCTAAAAATTGATTAATCTGCATGTGTTTAATACATTTCAAAGTGCAACTGCAATATATAGCAGTATAGCTGCAATACCAGCTGCAATGTTTAAAAAGAGGAAAAACAGCTCATTTCTGCTAGCACCCCTATGGGACTCTAGTGATATGTAGTTATGGCAGCACCCAGTACTAGTTTTTTGACTGTTCTGGATTAAACAGACATCTGAAGCTTGTTAAAGATGTTCCTTGTTTTAAAGTTAAAACATACTGTTCAGTCCCCAGTCCATCTATAAATGCAAAACAGCCTGTTTGCAATGTATCTTTTTAATGATGTCATCAGACCCAACACATTTACATGCACCCACTCAAGCTACAGCAGGAATAGTTCAGTGTTTCGGTCTGGACTACATTTTGAATATTGTACAGAATGTGGCACCCAATCAGGATCAAGCACATTTACATACATTATTGTCTTTAAACAAAATAACAAAAACAGGCTTCATTCTATGAGATAAACATGGGTTGAAAAAAAACCAACCAAATTTTAATAATTTAGTTTTTGGTACATAAACCACACAAAAGGCATAGATGGAACAATGGAAAAAATGTAGGACCCCTTAAAAGAAATCCAGTGAAGCAGGTGAAAGCTGAGAAAACGGTCATCTGTCTGTTTCCTTTAGCTTTTTATAGCTTTTTTAACTTTTAACATATTAAGCATTTCCATTTCTATAAACTGGAGGTGAAAGAAGCACCAAGTGCTTCTATTTTTTTTTTTTTTTGGCCTGTTCCTCATGCCCATCCACCTAAAGTGCACCAGCTTTCACGAAAGCTATTCACTGTTTTTTAGAAGCTCGAACTCCATGTCTGAGAGGAGCTTTGAGTTTAGACCACCACAATGGGTTACTTCATCTTACAGCTCCACGGATTTATACAGATATGCAAGTCAAAGCTGAATTTGGCCGTATCATGGCAGGAGGCACAGCGAGATCCACACAACTGCAAATTCTGCTGCATGGCTTTTTAGAGTGCATACTTAAACAACAGCAAGGAATTTCACATTCCTACTTGAGTTAACTTCAGAAATGTAACATAGCCTTGCAGTGTAGATCTTAACATGAAACAGAGTCAAAACAAGCCCACATTCAAAAAACACTTCATGTACTTTCTGTGAGATGCTTTTCTGTGAGATGCTTTTTTAATTCTAACAATCAGAAGCACTGATTACATCTTCACGATTTCTCATGCATACATGCTGAAAGAGCGACTGAGTTCCTCTTTAAGTGCTTTATGAAGGCTACTGTAGACCGCACTGAGTGTTATGGTTGGATCTCAGTGCCAAACTAAGCAATAAAGGTGCTTATTTCCCTCCTGGAGTCGAAGAGAGGATAATCGCTTCACGCTGAATCTGCAAAGGTTGTGCTGTTGGAGTTTAACTTTTGACATTTGAAAAAAAGGAGGGGGGGGTTCCACTGCTGGCCTGGGTTGTGAGGTCAAGATGATATTGAGTTGAACAGCTGAGATTATCAGGGTCAGGGTGAAGTGAGTTTAGGCAATCAGAGCCGTTCATTATTAGATAATGGAGAGTCCAGACTCAGTTTTCCAGATGTTTGAGCATCACATGAACAAACAAACTTATTTACAAAACCAAGACAAGGACATTTCTACTGACTGATGGTGTTTTTTCACATTTTTTTCCAATCCTGCACCTAAAAATGAATTCTTTATTTACCCCACAGCTACAAATGAGTTCTATAATAATCTTACAGTTGTAAATGAGCTTTTAATTATGCATACAGCTGCACATTAGTGCTTCATTAACCCTACAGCTGCAAATTAGTTTTGTGTTGTTAACTCTGCAGCGACATATGAGCTTTATTAATCTTACAGGTGCAAATGAATTACGTATTGATTAATCCTCCAGCTGCTAATGAGCTAGTTATTAATCTGACAGCTGCAAATGAGCTGTTTATTATTGACCCTAGAGCTGCAAATTAGTTTTTTTTATTAATCCCACAGCTTTAAATTAGTGCTTTATTAACCCTTCACCTCCTAAATTGGTGAAGTTCTTTATTTCTTTATTCATCTTAAAGCTGCTTGAGTTCTTTATTAACCCTAAAGCTGCCCATTAGTGCTCTAACCTTTTTACAGCTGCAAATTAGTTCTTTATTAATCCTACAGCAGCAAATGAAGAATTTACTATTAACCCTACATCTGCAAATGCGTTCTATATTAATCCTAAAGCCGCGTGCAAATTCTTTCTTAATCATACATCTGCAAATTAATACTAGAGTCCCAAAATGAGTCCTTTACTTCCAAATACGGCTGCAGTTTTATTCTATACTTCCGTGCAGTTTCATAATCTCTTTTACACAAAACATCGAAGACAAAACGAACCTGATCCTGCAGGAAAGTTTTATAAATCATTTGTGTAACGCGCCTCTAGGGACGTTTTGAAAGAGCCGCGACTGCTGCTCGTCTCTTCCAGCACACGTGCTTCTGAAACCACGCCCGCGCAATACGATTGGATAGAAGTTAAGAACCTAGCTACAGGATTGGCTAGTAGAAGCGACCAGCCAATCGCAGTGCAGGAGGCGGCGCCGGCCCGAGAACAGGTGGGAAAAAAGAGCGTGGGTGTAGCTGGTTTATGTAAAATGCTTACATGACACTGGGAGGGTCTTCTCCAGCTTTCATAACAAACAAGCCTTAAATAAGCAGCTGGAGAAGCAGCCCCCACCTCTCAGGACCACCCGAGCAGCTGCGCTGGACAACATGTGAGTACAACACTCTCCAAAACTCGTATTCTCTCATCAGAAAGAACTTAATCCTACATCATTGAAGAATAATCTGTAACTTTAGAAAAAAGAAACCTTATCACTGCTGATAAAGTACATCTAAGCATATTTAGTTATACTCGTGCACAGTATGATTTAAAAAAAAAAAAGAATTCACACTACTAGACAATCTTGTTGCACACCACTTATTTGTTTCACTATTCCATTTATTTCATAAAGTGCATGTTTTTTTACTCTCGTTGAACGCTGGAAAGTTGTTGAGTGAATAACTATAAATGAAGTTTCCTTTACAACATGGGAGGAGTCCGGTCACGTCTGACATCCTGTTTAACTGGTTGTGTGTTGATGCTGAGTCAAATTCTAGACTGTACTTTAACTTTGAATGCTCTTGTTAACTGTCACCTTATAGCCCACGACAGTTCTCTGGTGATCCATATTATATTAGGTGACTTTCTGTAGGTCAAAAGAGAATAAAAGTTAATTATGTGTATTTGAGTAAATATTAAGTGAGCAACGTGTGCAGATGTAGAAAAGTTCAGTGTGTCCAAAACCTTTTGACTTGCAGTGAATTTATTACTAGTCTTCTTGCTTTAGGAAGCATTAACCCTGGGACACAGGAGACACCAAACTGGCAGTAAATGTTATACCATGAGACCTTCAAACCAGATGTTTAGATGTTGACATGCTAAATCTTTTGCAGGATCTACTTTGCAGGAGCCTTCGTGCTGCTGTTGATGGGGACAGTAGAAGCCAGGATTGGGTGAGTTGGGGGCATGTCAAGTCGAGTTTATTTCTATAGACCGTTATCAAACACAAAGGTCATTCAGTGTGCTTTACAAGAATTGAACAAAAATATTAAGCTAAAATATTAGAAAGTAAATAAATAAAAAGAAAAGAATACCTTGAACATCTATAAAAGAAGATTTAAAGAGCTAGTTTGATTTTTACAGATGCATCACGTTCCTCGTTTTGGTGGTCTGGTTTAGTTGAGTCTAGTCTAACATTCCCAGTTAATGGACTCCTTACTGTTGTAGTGAGATGTAGGTGGTGAGGTCTTGGGTCATGGTTTGAGATCGGAGCTCTCCATTGCTTAGACTTAGGATTTCACGTGAGCATTAAAGGCCCATATCCTAATCAAAAGGTCCACTTTTTCTACTGTACCTTTAAGACTGATATGTATGACCTGGTGTCCAGTTGGCTAGCCTGTATTGTTCTAAAAGCCACTGTGAATGAAACGCTTCTTTTAGCTCCATTATCGATGGGTGGGGCTAAACTGTTTTAGGCTGAAAAGACAGATACAGGTTTTTGTGACATCACAAAAACTGTTTTTCTGCCTCATTCTGATATATACACCGTATAGCCTGGGTGCAGAATTGTATGTTTTAAACTGTGTTGTTAAACACTTTCAGTTAGGTTTCCATGATATGACCCCTTTAAGTTTAGGGTGAAGGTCAGGTGTTGGTGAAGAGCAGGACTGAGAAAAGGCCTTGGGTTAAGTCACAGTGTAATGATGCAGTAGATCTAATGGTAATAATGCATGAGACACATGTTTATAATTAGCTTGGATCGTTGCGCTTAAAAATACCTTGCATAGAATTGCTGTTAGAAGATCAGGCATCACTTCTGTTTAAAGAAGCAGTAACTTTTCTCTCCTCAGCAACTCTACTGATCCCACCTCCTTCTGCACGGAGACCAAGGAGTGTTTGCTGTATGATCCAGTTTGTGAGGGAGACGGGTATGAGGTGAGGCCTAAGACAGAAGCTCAGGTTTCTGCACACTGAAGCCGAAAATGAAGCAATTTAGCGATAAAATGAACGTTTTTTCAATAGGTGAGACACTATGATGCTACTAAATGGGTGACCACAGAGGCCGAGTCCTACTTCATGGAGGTTGCAATAGTGAAGGCCTTCAGAAAACTCTTCAAGTACATCACTGGTGAAAACGAAGCAGGTGAGATCATGATCAAAATACGAGAGAGAGGTGATACATGGCATTAGGCACACTACAATACAATAACCACAGTTATAGCTGGAACCAGTATAATGCAGCAGCTCCCGAGTGGTACAGCTGTCAGAGCGATGGCCCTTTCACTGGGAGGTCAGGAGTTTGATCTGAGTCAACAGAGCACACATTGTTTTGCGCTCTCTGGGTGGGCAGGATGGTCCTCCCTCTCCCCTCATTACTCACACTGTCCTTGCCAGTTCAGTTCACTGATATTCAGAGGGTGCATGAGCTAGTTCTGGAGGGATTATATGAGGGGTGGGGTAATAGTTAGTGGGTGCAACTGAATTAACTAACCCAAATAAAATCCAAGGATATACATGTGGGCAGACTGACAGTAGATATCATCGTGTAAAATGATGTCACAGTGTAGTTATTTCTGTTTAAATAAATGTAGCGCACTGTGGAGTGTAAAACTGAATTTTACTCAAAGATTTCGATATTTTAATAACTGTGGCACTTCATCAGACCTCAAAAACTACATATGGATGGATTGTTAGAACAAAATGTCTTTTTTGTTGCTTTTCTATTTTTTTTTTGTTTGAAAATTTCATGAACACCAACAGAAATGATAAAGTAAACATTTTCCTTTTACTGTAATGACCTCTTGAAACTTTTGTTCCAGCTGTGAGAAAAATGTCCAGTTATTAAGATATTAGACCCTTTGTTTACTCCAACATTGCAAAAACAAGCCATACCAGAAGAACAAAATAAAACAAGTGATAAAAAGAAGTAAGACTTATTATTGTTGCTGTTGTTTACAGGCTTTCAAAAAGGGTCTAAAACTGCCTTTTTTATGATGCATGAGGAGTTCAGTGTTTTAGAAGTGCCTCCAATCCTCAAAAACATATTGCTACATAATGTATCACAATAATAATAACATATGATTACATTTCCAAGCCCAAGACAGTGCAAGAAGGTCTTTTTTGCATGGCCTGTGTAAAAATGTGCTAAATAAAACAAAGAATAAATACAGATATAATAATACAGTAAATAGTGATGTTATGTTCGGTATATCAGTGTGTTCCTTTTGGAAGTCCAGTATTACTGTAGTTTCTTTCAGAAACCTGGTTTGACTCGATCAGTCCTTCATTAAATTAAATCTTCATTGAATTTTACAAATCCCAACAACGGCTGGAGGAACCTGGAACCGAACCTGTGTTCTCCTCACCACCACACAGTAGTTTGTTTGTATTTATTCTAATGTTGACTTTGCTTGTAGAAAGGTGTTTTATTACATGCTCAGAAAAATGGCGTTAAACGTTTTGCTTAGGCGCCTGATACTTTTGTGCAGTACAATACTGTAAGTTACTCAATTCTATCTGTGCTGTCTGCAGGAGCCAAGATCGACATGACGGCCCCCGTCATCATTAAACTGGCAGAGAACGAGGAATCTCCGGACCAGTCAGTCTGTATTCTCAGCTTTCTTTTACCTTCTGCCTACCAGACAGGAGCCCCCAACCCCACGGACAGCACAGTGAGTGCACAGGACTCTAAACAGATCCGATCACTTCTTACTGTTCCATATTTTGCATCATTCCTTCATCTGCTTTATTCGTCTCCCAATTATTAGGTGTACTTCACTGACTTGCCGGACATGAATGTGTATGTGAAGAGTTACGGAGGCTGGAGGATTTCAGCCACATCCAGATATTATTCCAAACGTCTGAAAGAGGCACTCAACAACGTCCAGGCTTCTTATAACAAAGAGTACCGTTACGATGTGGGCTATAACAGGTACCCGACTACACAGTCATTCAATCACATTTTTTGAAAAACCATTCAAAGCATTACATTTCGTGACAGTTTGATCTGATTTAGTTATAAAGACAATAGATACACTACAGTAACCTTTTAACAATTTTGTTACGACACAATTGGCCATCAATTAGCATCAAATTTCCATCTCTCGAGTGGCACAACAAATTGTTGGCTCTGTTGTCATTAACTAGTGATGCTACAGCCATCAATGACCAGGAGTCCAAGGACGCTTTTCCATAGCTGTACAGGAACTGCACTGCAATGGCACAGAACTTACAGCACACTTAGATTTTTCAGTGTATTTCAGTCTGATTTTACTGTTTCTGATGTGTCAGCAGTGCAGTTCTCTCCCCACACTTTATTTTCTAAAGCCGCATCCACAGAGTCGTGCTAGCAGAACTCCTGTCAGAGCTATTTTGGAGCATTTTGTGTGGTCTTGTTTGATTTTTTTGTGTTGTTGCAGTGAAAGTCTTTCCTAGTTAACTTGATAGCGCCGTTCTGGTGCATGTTTGCATTCTCACAGCCATAGAAACTTAAGCCCGAATAGAGTAGCACTTGTATTTTGTTAATTTCCCCATTGTTAACAACAAACTCTGTCTGTTGTCATGACAACATTTTTTGACCAATCAAAAAGCTGTGACGCTTTTGGCCCTACCGTCAAGCAGCACGGCTCAGGGACGGGTGACTAATGGAAAAACATTGGTTTGCAGTATGGCGTGGTCTCTTGTGCCAGGGGAGGGCACTACAATGAGCTTTTTCATAAAATAGGCTTTTTCATCAATGTTATTTTAACACTGAAAATAAACCAGCCACAAAATAGATTAGGAGAGAACAGAACAGAGACACTACTGTAAGCTAGAATTATTCACTAGGGATGTTGGATGCAATTGTGGCACTTCATGTGACGTGGAGGAAGCACGTTCTTCTTCCTCCCTGGGCTGGTGGTATTGTGTGACTTGGTGCTTCCAGCCAGTGGATGGAGTTGGACATCGTTTTGGCCCCCTACCAGTTTAACCACTTACAAAATAATGTAACACAATAATCACTGGAGCACATTTTTCCTAAACTATTTAATAATGCAATAAAACAGACACCAAAAATGTTTTGCTTTTATCCATATATCCATATGATCAGAAGTAACGTTTCACATTGACTGGTGATTTTGCAAGACCATTCAACAACAAAGACCTAAATATGTGGAATTGTTTGCAAACTATTGCTACAACAATAACAACCGTCATTTAAAATTATGTTTGATTGTGTAGAATTAGTTAAAATACAGAGAGTCTACCGACTGAGGCAGTGTAATGTCTTCCACTGATCAGGTGCTATGGGGCGCTCCTGAGCGACTACAAAAATAATTGGGTACGTGGAGCTTTTGAGCAAAAACGCAATTTGTAAATACTTTTCTTAGAAACACACACAGATTTATCATCACATAACAGTATACATGATTACAAACACTGTTCAGCCATTCAGCTATGGCCTTTTTTATGTGTATTGATTCATAATGTTAACAAGTGAGAACAACTCATAAACCAATCAGCACTCAGTTGCTCAGTGTTAGCATCTTACAAAACCTGTTTAGTGGAGATTACTGAAGTTATTCTAATAAGATTTCCATTCCTTTTTCAGTGCTTCACTTTTTCCAATTGAAAGACTAGAAAAAGGATTTAAAGGATTTTAAAGGATTTAAAAAAAAGGATGCTTTAAAGAATTTAATTGATATTTGTAGGCATTTAGCCACACACACTAAGGGCTTATTCGAGTTTTTCTGTAATTTCCTAGCATATTATAAAGAGCAGCCAGGGTCTTTATACACTAGCTCTGGTACCACCAGGACCCACAGGGGGCAGCGGCCCATCAGACTGAAAACCACCATTCTGAACCCATTCTGAGTGTGTGTGTGTGTGTGTGTGTGTGTGTGTGTGTGTGTGTGTGTGTGTGTGTGTGTGTGTGTGTGTGTGT
>JBBJLR010129614.1:0-17761 GCA_037577145.1 Brachypetersius gabonensis | reverse complement strand
GAGAGAGAGAGAGAGAGAGAGAGAGAGAGAGAGAGAGAGAGAGAGAGAGAGAGAGAGAGAGAGAGAGAGAGCATATTTTTAGACTATGCAGACTAAAAACGGTTCTTCAAGAGTACCTCAAAGACCCACATGAATACACACAAAACCAACACTTTGTTATGGACATTTACCCACTAAATAAAAATGTCAGTACATGTCTCCTGAGACATGTTTAGAGCACGTGTAGAGCCGACAAACCAGTGTGAGGAGACAGTTATTTATGTATTAATGAACTATTTTAAGGGATCCTTGACCTGGACAGCAGAAAACATGCTTGCATGTTATAGTCTGATATTTTATTGGACTTGTGCATGCATTTTATGGCCTGTAACTGAAAATAGCTACCCCATGTTATAATCAAATGTTATTGTTATACAGCAAATTGTTCACTTATTTCATGGGACAGCTAACAGTTCTGCTTGAGGGATAGTAGGTACAGCAATGGTCTGAAACAGGCATCATTCAAATGCTTCGTCCATTTTTACTGAACATCACGTTTTCAGAAGAATTACGTGACAAAATTGCCGTTCAGTAAAAGCGAGAAACAGCATGAAACAACTAAACAATTCTCATTGGTCTTAATATTAAGATGTGGTGTAAACGTATATTGAATGCAATGTTGTTCATTTAGTGAAACTGAATGTTATTGATTGCCAACAGTATCCGTTGCTATTTTTTCCCCAAAGTATTTTGTGCAGCTTTGTCTATCATTTCAGACACGACTACATAATAGCAGACTTCCAATATATTGCACTTTACTGCATGATGTACAGAGTTTACTGCATGGCCTAACATACTTTCTCTTGTAGAAATGTGACACTGTTTGTTTTCCTCTAGATCAAATGTCCTATCCACTGTCAGCAAGTCCTATCTAAAGAACTGTAGCTTCGACGAGGAGCTCAGTCCCTACTGTCCCATCTTCCGCATCGGAGACGTGGTGTCCCGGACTGGTCATAACTTCCATGAAATGGCTGTCAAGGCAAGTTCTTTGGGTGATGTTGTACAGTTTCAATTTCTCTGTCTTTAGATGTCAATGAGCCCAAGAGCAAACAGAGATGAAGCATCACGACAGTAAATTTCTCACGAAGGCAGAGGATGGGAGAGGCTTCGAAGGAGGATGCGTGGTTCGATTAGCATGGAATTGATTTCATTAGAAGTTCCTCTTGCCCATTTGTTATTCGGCCTGTGTTATGTCCACAGAGGAGCTCTTAAGCAGTATGCAGGCCATTATGGTCAATTTACATTGTGTTCACCCTAATGCTCCTTGCATTAATGCCTTGCTTTTTAACAACATGTGGTGAAGAAAAGACAATGAAACGCATCAACAAAAACAACATGCACAGAACCAGTTATCAGGCAATGACCTGCTTTGTTTTTTCTTTTCTTTATATTTGATACACATGCAGGGTGGATCTATTGGAGTGGAGATCAACTGGAACTGTGATTTAGATAAAGACTACTCAAAGTGCAACCCTGAGTACAGCTTCACTCGCCTGGATGCTTCGAAAGACACTAACACTGCCACCTCAGGATATAACTTCAGGTGGTCTTACTTTCCAGCATCAGCTTGTCTCTTTAAAAGAATCCAAAAACATACATCAAACATTTTAGGACACTAAGGTTTTCCATCTACATTGCAAAGAGGTCTTTGAGCAGTGACACTGAAGAACCACTTATAATGAACCGCGTTGAAAAAGTGGTTTGCAAATGTGACAAATCAGTGTTTTTGAGAACCTTCACGTGATGTAAAGGTTCTGTGCCACCCTTGAGAGTTTTTCTTTGTGTGATTCTATAGAAGGGACACTTTTTTATTCCCTAAAGAACCTTTCAGTGGACTTATTGTAATAACTGAAATGTGTGAGTGCAAAGAACCTTCTAAATGGATGAAGAACCTCCACATAAGTTTCGAGGAAGAATCCTTCAACTGGTATAGACTCAAACTCAACGTTGTTTTCTGGAGAACTAAACTTTTTTGTAGTATTGTCTAACAAAACAGCTACTTCAGGTGTGTGGTGGCATATATTTGACATATTTTAATATTCAAATATTCAACCAAATGCCTTTCTTAGTATAAATAACAAAAGTAAAAATAAAAGTGCATATTAAAAGTTTAAGTGGAGTGTTCCTGTAAATCAAAAATAAATGGTAAACATTCTATATGTTTTTGTATTAAAAGCCTTTGATGATTCACTGTTGTGTGTTTTGCTTTATGGCATGTTATAGTGCTCCTAAATGCCATTTTGTCTTGCAGATTTGCTCGATATTTCAGGGATGCAGATGGACAGTCCTATCGATCTCTATATAAAGTCTATGGCATTCGATTTGATATTATGGTCAATGGGCAGGTAAATCAAGCTGCTGCTCTTCTTACCTGCAATACTATTAATATATTCTTTGTACTCCTTTCTTATCTCATTTATTTGTTTTTCCAGGCAGGGAAGTTTAATATCATCCCCACAGTTGTGAACATTGGATCTGGACTTGCCTTAATGGGTGCTGTAAGTGATCTTTTAGTTATGTATAGACCAACTGTCCTTGTTTGTTCATATTGGCTACTTTCTTTTCTCTTGTGAAGGTTTTTAGCCTTATACTTCACTTACAAAAAGCCATTTTTTAGGGTGTTTTTGACAGGAAGGCAGGCATGTTTGAACTAAATAGGCAGTTTACTGATAAGTATTCATCTTAACAAGAGAAACGGTTTTACTAGAAATAATTTGAACTGGTCTTTCGACAAGTTGAGATTCTAACTTAAGTTCTGATATATGTTTTACTAGTAAAAACGGAACGGTTCCATTTGGAAGAATAGAATGTATTGCTTTACATTTAAGAACTAACAATTTTGCATTCATGTTACACTTCATCTTACACACCTGTCAGCTAGAACATGACAACTACTGACAGTTGAAATGAATAACGTTATCTTGTTACATCTGTCATTGTGAGAAGTATTATGTAGTAAAAAAGAGATGTATTGTGTAGTAAGTGAACAAACGGATGGAAGTGATGTATTTGAAGCATGAAAAGTGTGTAAGTGAAAGAATGTGAGTCACTTTGACAGTTCTGATAGCTAGGTCTTCAAAATGGTGAACTGGTGACAGTGTCATGGGCACCCAATGGTCACTGATGTGTGCTCGGAACAAAGGTTAGCTCATCTCACAAATTGCAGAGAAAGGCAATGCTGGCTATGACAGAAAACCAGGCTGGTTGAGTGGTCAAGGCATTGGACTTCCAATAATCCAATAGAGAGAAAGTTTATGTAGGAAGCTGGTGGCCTAGTGGTTAGCGAGTTGCCCCTGTGATCAGAAGGTACCGTCCTCACACACTGCTCCCCGGACGCTGTTCCTGGCTGTCTCTTAGTGGAGTGGTTTGAGGAACATGATAAAAAGTTCAAGGTGTTTGCCTCCAAATTCCCCAGAACTGAGTCCAGTTGAGTATCAATGGGATGTGGTGGACAAGCTAGTCCAATCTGGGGCCACCTCACAATTCACAAGGCTTTAAGGATCTGCTAGACACCTTAAAAGACGTGCTAGTTCCAATAATTGTTCGCTGAAATCCCCGCACTAACGTGGAAACTGTACATATCCTCTGCATTTTATTTGCTTTTGTGATGTCCAGGCCTCGTCCGGACAAGTCTCGGGTGTCATTATAAAAATATATAATTGACTAATTTTGTAACATAAATTTGGCTATATTTCTATATAAAAAGTAACTACATTTTTGGTACTGTCCAGAGAACACAAAAAAGCGCGTCTTGAGAAAGAAATGCCGCTGCGCTCAGGAACGGGAGGTATGAAACTAGTCAATTCGAGAACGTTATTTATTTCTCCTTGCTGCCCCCTTGTGGCAGCAGCTGTGGCAGCTGCAGACCAGAGCGCCTCGAGTGTTCTAGTGTCTTTTATTTTTGTTCTTCTTAAAGCCTTTTTTTTTTTTTTTACTGCATATTAAATGAATTTATAACTGTATTTTCCCTGCTTATACCAAAGAAAATGACAGTGCATATCAAAGAAAATGCACCTGCATGAATTACAGTGCAGTCTACGCAGAGGTAATATGGTACATATTACAAATACGGGTTAACTTTTACATTTAAAATGAAATTAAAGTGCTTTGGGAGCATATTTAAGGGCATATTTAGGGTTTAGGCATTTTTAGATTAATTTTTTTTTACCACATCACAACAATGCGTTTTTTTACTATATGTGGATGCTCTTGGAACATAACCCCTCGATAAATGTTTATTTGTATTTTTTTATATTTTAAAATTTCCTGATGTCCTGATGTCACAGAAATAATACATTTTAAAATGTTCAGCTTTGCAGCATAATTTTCAAATGGAGGTCAGAGTGAAACCACCAAAATTTACATAGGAAAAAATGTAAGGAAATTACTTAGACTTGGACACCTGCTAATTAAAGCAGAATGTTGCCCTTTAACACATTATATTTTCGTGGTTGTACTAGAACTATTAACATTATTTACTAGCTGACATCAGAAATATAATATCTGCTTAAGAAACCAAAGATTTAACAAATCTTCTGGACAGCTACAAATGTCCACAAGTTCCCTGAAAGCTTTTGCCACAAGAGGGCAGTATTCTATTATTCTTCACCATCAGTGAAGGGGCTGCAGGCAAATGCCCCTTGGGTTTTCCCACCTGACTTTGTAAACTAAGATATCTGGGTCAAATGCCATGAGTATCTCAAAGCTGTCAAGTGTTTAAAGACTTTCTTCATTAGAATCTGGTGAAGGATAATGACAGGAATAGAGACAGGTGGACAGAATGAAGGACCCACTTGTGTTCAGTTGGTGTATTGTTTTGTTTTCTAGGGTGTGTTTATATGTGACATGATCCTGCTTTACATGATGAGCACAAGCTCCTTCTACAGAGAGAGGAAATTCGAGCCTGTGGGAAGGTAAGACTGCTTTAAAGGTATTTTTTTGGAATGTAAGAAGTTAAATGGTAAATGCTAATGTCACATACTATAGAAAAGAGCGCCGGTCCAGAGATGGGAAGCACGGTCGACACCATCGCCACCACGGCCAAGATGGACATCACAAGAAGGAGAACAAGATGGCTGGGGAGGAAAAACCACTCACACCACTGTCATCCCCATCTTCGCACAGTCCGGAGAGACAGGCAGTGGCCACTGAGTCGTCACGGAATCCTCGCAGTCCTGAAAGAAAACAACCATCCACGGCATCGTCGTCCAAACTCCACCGCAGTCCTGACAGAAAGGCCATGTCTCCAGTCTCTATGTCCAGAACACGACGCAGTCCCCCAAAATGATAGGACGATACCTAGAGACATTCGGCACCGTGCCGAGGACTGGGATTTATAATAGGAAATAAAGGAATGAAGTATGAATGAGCTCATGTACAGGGCCCTCTACCTGTCAGTCAGCATTCAGAACCTACGGGAACCAACAGGGTGTCTGCAGGCATCCTCAAGTTAGATTTTTAGTAGGCTTTTTTAATATCATTCAAAATATAATTTAAGTGTAAACTTATTTTACACAAGGACATTTTACAGGCTTTGAATATTGTGCAAATAAAATCTTGTTCTCACAGTTCAAAATGCTTCCAGTAGGCAGTAACAATGAAGCCCAGCTGCTAGCATGGTGTATGTTGCCACACAGTACACAGTTGTTGCCTCTCCATGAAAATATGACTTTTATGAGTTACGTAGATGCTAACATTGAGAGGTGAGAAGTGGGGTAGCGCTCAGTTCTTCAGGAGTGTTTCCACCACCGATACCACAATCTCAGACATCTGCCAAGAGAACTAAGCTGTTGGTTATATGTTTGTCAGATGTCTTTAAATCCAAAAGAGCTCCTACTGCCTCTATAGTGTACACATGACTGAATCAACAATGGTTTTTTGTCAGACATACTGTTCAGGTGCGGAGGCCTGCATTTTAATTTCTACGTGGTGCACTATGTAGGAAGCAGGGAGTCATTTGGAACACGGCCTTGCTGGAGTGCGGCTGCGGAAGCAGCAGTATTAACTTCTACCCCTGTCGGCAAGGGTTGGGGGCTCCCAGTTTACCAGAGTGTGGTGCTCCTTTAAGTAACAGCATACATATGTGAGATTATAAATCAAACTTGTGCCTTTATTCCAATTTCTTATCCTTTTTTTGTTATTTCAAAATTTGAAGTGCTCCCATGTATTGCATCTACACTAAATAAGCCATAATTACATATTTAAAAAATATATTTTCATACAGTTGCAATCACTGTCCTTTGCTCTTAAAGGCCTTACACTACATTTAAGGAATTGTAGTGCAGTTTCAGCTGTTTGGGGGGGTGGGGTGTTTCTCTGTTTGTGCAAGCAACCCATATGGAGACTAAACTGCTGAGACCATGCAAAATGAATGTAAAACATCCCTACACTCAAGGCATTTCATTTTTTTAACGTATGGTCAGATTAAGGCTTTTAAGAGACCTGCAGACACCCTGAAGCAAAGTTTTTTGCTGCTGTAGCAACAAGAAACTTCCACATTTAAATTAGGTATTATTTTGCCCAAGATATCCATACTCCTACCAAAGTGGCATCACTGTACCAAGTGTTTCAAGGCTCTCGGTCTAAGGGCACCATCCGGTTCAAAGGATACATAAAACTATTTGTTTTAGATGAACATTGTACTGAGCTTTGATATACAAGTTTGTAGACACCTTCTCATTTCTTTTTCACTGCAGGTTACTGCAGTAACAGCCGCTCTTACTTTTCTACACTAGATGTTCTGTTGCTGTGAATAACTGATAGACCTCAGCCACAACAGTATTAACGGAAGTCAGGTACTGGTGGTGTTCGGGGGGTTACAGCCCACTGATGGGGGCTTAATACCACTTGGGCCGAGGCTTGGTGCTGGACATGGTCCCATTATATTGCCAGTGCTTTGTTATTGAGTTTACTGTATACAAGAAATGTTTGCACCCGTGTCAGTAAAAGGTGCACCTTTAAGTGGCTGAATTCTCCCCTAGGAGGGGTGTTTGGATACTTTTTCACAGATGGAATAAATGTTCAGTATTGAAAACTAAGATGCAGCTAAAAGCATCACTTCAGGCTGTTGTGGTGTTGTGTCTGCCATCAAACTAATATTTAACATTCCTTTCTAAAACAGCAGAAAGGAGTTCACATCATCCCTTTTACAGAACCGGAGATTTCCCAGAAAATGTACTATATTTACAGTGTGGTTTTCAATATCTTAAGACAATAAATGCTGTGTAAATGGAATCAGCCCTTTAAAACTATTTAAACAACATGGGAGGGCAAAAATACCCAATTACACCAATGATAATGAGGGACTTGTTTATTTAGAAGAAATGTTAGAAATGCTCAGACACATTTAGGTGTTACCATGGCGCATTTATATTTTCCCTCGATGGAATGAGAAAGTGACAGGTTTGATAAGGTGTGCCTTCATCCTCAACCAGTATACTAAACTCCAAAGTGAGTGACACAGTTCTTGCCATTTTCTAAGGAACTGATGTGTATTCAGATCGTAAAAGAGAAAAGGATCAAGGCTGCAGGCTTCCCCCTGATCTTCAAGCCCAGGTACTGAGGCAGTTCAAGATTGGGCAGCATTTCAGGAAAATTCAGTGCAATCAGATGCCATCCGAAAGGGGGGTGGGGGGGGTGCATATTTTACTACCCACTTCAGGATATTGAGATTGAAGGAAAAAAAAAAAAAGGTTAAATTCTGCCTATACATTTAGTTGCTAACATTCATGCATTCACGATCTCAATCTACATACTAATGCAGATTTCTACTTAGTCAGTGATCTACCTCAAAAGGTTCAGACCCCTGGCTTTGGGCTGTGTCCCAAACCATGCATTACTATATAAAATTAATGTACTGATTTAATGTATTTTATTATCACAGTATGCAGTTTTGGATGAAAGACTACAATACAGTATGCAGGATCCCTGCCCAACACTTCAGCAGAGGAAGGGCCTGTTAAAGGAAAACTACCAATTTCAATTTCTGTTATCACAAATGACAATTCAAATATATGTGAAATGCTCTATTGCAGAGTAACTTTGAGTCACAAATGATGTGTCTAAAGACGTCTAAAGTATTTAATACCTCTAAAACTACAGAATTATGAATATGATGCTTGGAGTTTGAAGTTTGGCCTTAAACAATTCTTTTACACATGCATGTTTTTTGGGTATCTACCATTATTTTACTTCGAACAACCTCTAATATAGGCATATTTAGGTTCATCAGGTTTTATATTGATTAAAATAGTTGTAGACATTACAACCTCTGGTTCCTATTACCACCATGACAAAAAAAAATCATTTCACATCAAACCATTATAAGCTGTGAGCTGTTAAGCTGTTCAGGGCAGGGAGGTGTCACAAAGCCAGAGTTGGGAACCACTGCTCTATCGATAACCGGACGCTCGATTTTGTGGACTGCCGAGTCCATTCCTGTTCAGTACACATGCACCATGCCATACAGGAAAGTCCAAAACAAGACGTAGGTGAAGAGGCCCCCAACAAGGCCTCCAGTGAACAGGAGCCTCCGTGACTTGAAGCATTTGTTCCATCGTCGACCAGCTTTGAGGATGAGGAGCACCGACAAAAGGAAGGAGGCGAGGAAGTAGAAGATGAAGCCATACAGGCCTGTGAGGCCCAGGATGCCCGCGGTGGCGCCGGATAAGGCTGACACAGAGGTCCGGCAGTACTCCAGCACTGCCGCGTTACCCCTCACAGCCACCTCACTGATGAACTGCGGCCCCTCACGTTTAGCTGCCAGACTGGCCATCCTGCCCCTTCAGCAAGAACGACCCACTGCAGAAGAGGAACAGAGACAGAGTTTTAAAGAAAACAATAACAATCCATTTCTGATGGATTACTGAACCACTTGACTAATCTCTACCAGCTCACCAGCACTTTCTACAGAAAACACCACGTAAATGTCTGTTCAATGTACAAGGTCACCATTACAGCCATCACACTTCTAGTAGTTCTTAAAGGCAGTTAATTTAAGAATTGTGTGTCCTCAGTGTGTTTATCTTTCCTCCAAAAAAAAGTAAAAAATAAAAACATCTCTGGAATTCAAGTGCATAGATAGTGTCCAAAAGTTTAAAGACACCTTATTAAACGTTGTCCATTGGGAATCCATTCCTCCCTTGCTGCAGTAACAGCCTCTGTTCTTTGATGGCACTAGATGTTAAAACATTGAGCATTTAACTGCATTCAGCCACGAGCAATAATGAGGTCAGATACTGCTGTTTGATTATTATTTGTTGGAAGAACATGCCAGGTGTCGTTAAAACAGAGAACACAGCTTCAAAGCCCAGCGCTGTGCAGCTTTATACCCCTCTGGCTTACTGGCCATAAGCTCGTGTGCCTGAAAGTATCACATTCTATTGACAATGTTTCTATAGAGATTATACAATATATGGACAAAAATATTAGGACACATCTGTTTTTTAGGGTATGGACAAGGCCCCTTAGTGACTGGCAGTCTTACAGCCTCAGCATACAAAGACATTTCGGACAACGCAATGCTACTCACAATTTGCCAATGTTTTTTCTACAATAGCTGTATTTGAACAGTTGAATACTCGTGTCAGCATTGACCGCACATTAAAGTAAATGAATTTATCTGTTTGAATTCTTCTGGACTGGACCAAATGCCTGTCGGAAAAAAACGACCCTGTAACACTGCAGAAAAGGGACAGAGAGTTTTAAAGAAAACATAATGAACACAGTCCATTGCTGACACTTCACTGACCCGTCCGGCTAATTTCTATTAGCTCACTAACACTTACCCACACTTTTTACAGAAAACACCGCGTAAATGTCTGTCCCTTGTACAAGATCACACCACCATTATTCCCATCACACTCCTGGTGACTCTTAATGGTAATTTAGGAATTCGATGCCTTCAAGAAGTGTATTTTATTCTTTAAAAAAATCTCCCATCCAACACAAAACGCCATGCACGTCACTCCTCAGCAACCATATTCCACCGCAGTGCCTTTTGGGGAGAAACGTTTATAGAATAAAAGTCTCGCACGCAACGAATATGTATAAAGTTATAAAGGGGGGAGGAAGTAAAATAAATAAAAAATAAACAATTAAATATAATTTATAAAAATTAAAAAAATATCAAAGTGACAAATTTTGATTAATTGTTCTGAGAAAAGAAAATAAGTACCAAGTACAACAACTGAACAGAATACATTTTATAAAGCACAATGAAATATGAAGAGCGGGGACTCATAACTGTGTCAGTAAACACGCGGTCAACGCGGACTTAGGATTCCAGGTGAATTCTGGTTAATTGACTGTCTGAGCAGCTTCGTGCTTGTAGAAAGCATTGCCTAGAACAAAACACATACACAATAAATTATTTCAATGTAGTAATTGTATTTTATTACTCGAGTACTTGGACAGAAGCATACGACCATGGCTACTGGGTATGTTTTGGGTCTGGATCTGGGGACCAGCTCGATCAAGGCTGTGCTGCTTGATTCTCAATCAAAGACCCTGTCGGACAGCAGGAGTTTCCCCACAAACTCTGGGCTCCACCACCAAGAGACTGAACACGTAGGAATTTTCTGTTTCACCTAAAGTTAATATTAATATAGTATTGTTTCAGATTTACACCACTGTTACATTGCTATATTCTCTATTTATGGAATTGTTTGTTATAAATCCCATTCACACTACTGTCGCATTGTTATATTGTCTTTATTGTATGTTTTTACTATTCTTTGCTTTGCCTCCTGTGTAATAATCACTTTAGGTGCAATGCTAATCATTCTGGAAGGTTTACAGAGTGTCCAAACTATACGGTTACACTCACTACCATTACAGTTGTATATTTATTTATTTATTGTGTTGTCTATTGTCTTTGTCGTAACTTGTTGCTATATGTTGCACCATGGTCCATGGAGAAACATCTCATCACACTATACTTATCACAGAAAAGTAACTTTGAAACAACACAGTAGCATATATTTGACTGCTAAGGTGGAACTTGCTAACATTCTTTTCATACAGAATTCTTTATGTAAATGACCAAAACTCTCCCATTCAGGCCGACGAGCAGGATCCCGCTCGAATAATCGCCACCCTGGACCAGTGCCTGGCTGCCCTGCCAAAGGAGAAGCTGAATAAGGTCATATGTGTTGGGGTATCAGGACAGATGCATGGGGTCGTGTTCTGGAAATCTGAAAGAGGTGCACAGTCCTCTGTGTACTCTGTGTGTCCCCTTGCTTCAGTAACAGCAGCTTTTCTTCTGTGATGGCACTAGATGATGAAATATTGTTGTGAGGATTTGATTGCAATCAGCCATGAGCATTAGTGAGGTCCGATATTGATGCTGGATTATTAGTTATGGATAACACCCCAGAGAACACAGATCCACTGCTCCGTAGCCCGGCGCTGTGGGGCTTTATACTTCTCTGGCTTGGCATTTGACAAGATGACCTTAGGCTCATGTGCTGCTGCTTGAAATGATGCCATTCTCTATGGAGAGTATGCACTATATAAACAAAAGAATGGAGGCACACCTGTTTTTCAGGGTCTGGGCAAGACCCCTTACTTCTAGTAAAGGGCGTTCTTAATGCTTCCACATAATAAGACATTTTAGACAACACCATGCTTCCAACTTTGTGGACAGAGTTTGAGAAAACCTCTTTTCCTGGCATCACTGTGCCCTAAAGCATAAAGCAAGCTCCATAAAGACATGGCTGGATGAGTTCAGTGTGAAAAGAACTTGACCGGCCCACACAGAGCCCTGACCTCAACCCCATCCAACATCTTTGGGATGAACTGGAACGGAAATTGTGAGCCAGACCTTTTTGTCCAACATCAGTGTCTGACCTTACAAATGCTCTTTAGAATGAATGGACACAAATTTCCACAGAAACTCCAAAATCTTGTGGATAGCCTTCCAAGAAGAGTGGAAGCTGTTATAGCTGCAAAGGGGGATCCAACTTCGTATTAAAGTCTCTGTATTTGTATGAAATGTCATTAAAGTTCCTGTTGGCATAATGGTCAGGCGTCCCAATACGTTTATCAATGTAATGTAGCTGTATTTGTACAGCTGAATAGATGTTTTAGCAATAAATGCACATTAGCTGAATTCAACAACTGGAAAGGGTGTGAATTCTTTTTAACACACACTGCACCAGTAGCCTAAAGCTTTCTTTGAGTGTTTGTATAGCTTTTGCATTGTATGTGTAATAGGTCCATACAGATGGTCCTACCATTAATGAAGTGTTTGTTGTGTCCTTTTACATTAACAGGTTGTGAATGGTCCAGGAGTGATGTGGGTCACACGTTCAGACCTCGAGACGTGAGTGCCCTGATCACATGGCAGGATGGACGCTGTAGCGGTGATTTCCTGTCCTCATTACCCAAACCCGAGTCTCACCTGAGTGTGGCCACTGGATACGGCTGTGCATCAATCTTCTGGTACACCAAGCACAGGTTGGAAGTGCCAGACTATTTCACAGCATTGGCAAGATTGATCTGAAGTGAGATAAAAGGAGTAGACCTAGAAGGAAACTTACTTAATTTTTCCCCATAAATAACTATTTGTAACTCAAGCCATCCTTTGAATTTTAAACTCCCTGCCCTTTCAAATTACAGCTGAGGATTTGCACCTTCTCTGTACAGGCCAGCCTACCTTTCAGAGTTCAATGTGGCTGGGACCATCCAGGATTATGTGGTCTCCATGTTATGTGGCTCTGAGCGCTGTGTTATGACTGGACAGAACGCAGCCAGCTGGGGCTACTTCAGCACCACCAAAAACCAGTGGAACATGGAAATGTGAGCATGCATTTGAATGATTTATTGAATTAGCCATAAATCGTACACACTCTGCAAGTAATGTGATCTTGGGGCAGAAGGTGTGCTGGTGGTTGCCCCTTTAATCGGTAGGCCATGCATTTGAATCCCAGGGCTGCTAGTGGCACCACTGAGGTACCCTTAAACAAGGTAGCGTTGACACACTGCTGCCCGGGCGCCATTGTCGGCTGCCCTCTGCTTCACTTGGCGAATGGGTTAAATGCAGACCACTCAAGCAATTCCAATAGAGTAAATCCCAGTCAAAACCGTGAATTTGTGATGTGGTAAAAAAAAATGCCTATTTTTATAGTGTAAACCCTAATTATGCCCCCAAATATGCTCTCAGTTTCCTTTTAAACTCAGCTTAATGTATTACCCTTAAAGAAAATGTAAAGTAAACCCATATCCATACTGCACAGTGTACACTGAAGTGCGTTTTCTTTGGTATAAACAGGGTAAATACAGTAATGAATTCATTTACAGTAATAAAAATACAGGGCCTTAAGAAGAACAAAAAGAAAACACAAGAACACTCTGCGACCACAAATCAGTGCCATTTTGGGCTTTGATGCAAATGCAGATCCTTTTACATCAGAATCAGAATCAGAATCGCGTTTATTGGCCAAGTATGTGAGTGAACACATACAAGGAATTTGATTCTGGTAGATGGTGTCTCTCAAGTACAACAGTATAAAAAACAACAACAATATTAAAAGATGCAATGAACAATATACTGAGCAAATATAATACACAATAATATACAGTCTACAGTATGAATACGTAATATGGATTTATATTTATAAATACAAGATAAATGTTAACAAATGTGTAAGTATGTTAAATGTATGTTTGTACTATTTATAAATATAAATATATGTATGAATATACCTATGTATATATATGTGTGTATAAATTAACAGTGAACTATACACAGTGAGACTCACAGTTTTACAGTGAGACAGTACAGCAGTGCTGCAGGTGTTTTACAGTGAGACAGTTCAGCAGTGCTGCGGGTGTTTTACAGTGAGACAGTACAACAGTGCTGCGGGTGTTTTACAGTGAGACAGTACAACAGTGCTGCGGGTGTTTTGCAGTGAGACAGTACAACAGTGCTGCGGGTGTTTTACAGTGAGACAGTACAGCAGTGCTGCAGATGTTTTACAGTGAGACAGTACAGCAGTGCTGCAGGTGTTTTACAGTGAGACAGTACAGCAGTGCTGCAGGTGTTTTACAGTGAGACAGTTCAGTAATGCTGCAGGTGTTTTACAGCAGATGATATTAAACAGGTATTGTATTGGTAGCATGGTGTTCTGGTGGTTAAGGAGTTGCCCCTACGTATGGAAGGCTGTGGGTTTGAATCCAGACTGCCAGTGGCACCACTGTGCCCCTTGTTGATGGCAGCCCACTACATCACTTGGTTAATAGGTTAAATGCAGAGAAAGAATTTCACATTGTTCACACTGTGTGCTGTGGTGTGTTCATGCATTACTAAAAGGGGCCACTTTACTTTATTGATTTGAATATGAATGTTTTTTTATTATTAGACTGAAAGGTGCTGGCTTTCCCGTGCACTTGTTGCCTGTGCCTGTAGGGTCTGGGTCAATAGCTGGACAAACCTGTTTAGAATGGCATGGAATTCCTGCTGGCACCCCTGTTGGAGCGGCACTGGGAGACTTCCAGTGCAGTGTATATTCCTGTATGAAGGATAAGACGGATGCAGGTATAGTTTTATGCACATGCATCATTTTAAAAACACTAATAAGTTGAATGTTCCATTGTTCCTGAAGTAATTCTATAATGTAAAGATAATGTAAAGACCACTTTGAAAATTTGAAAACATTTTGAAAGCAGTGTTTACATAATACATCTATTTCAATCTATTTCTGAACTGACCAATATAATGAGTCCTGTAGCATAAACTCTGCATAAGTAGAGTATACATATCAGAGTATGTAATTTTCAACGTCTTATTTGCAGTTCTGAACCTGAGCACTTCGGCTCAGCTGACGTTTGCCATGCCCGCTGACTTCGTCCCTCCAGCCACACCGGACCCCTTTTGTCCCATTGCTTACTTCCCTTACTTCCACGACACTTACCTGGCTGTGGCTGCAGCACTCAACGGAGGCAACGTCATGGCAACTTTCGTAGGAATGCTGACTTCTTGGATGAAGGCATTTGGTAATTTCATATTCTTATCTAATGGTAGAGGTGGGCGATTTTTCAATTTTATCGGTTAATTCGGATTTAGAGTTCAGGACAATGTGTTTCAGGACGATTTTATTATTTATTTTACACATAAGTGCCAAAAGCGGAACTAATGCGACGCACCGTTCTACACGGTTAAATTAGGCGTACCCAAACACTGTAGCTGTGTTTGTACCCAAGAAAGGTCTTGCTACATCTGTTAAATGGAATTGTGATATAATATGATTTTATTTTAGGCCATATCGCCCACCTCTATCTAAAGGTTAATTGATGCTCCAATATTCTATTTATAAATGCAATTTTTGGACATTTTAAAGTCCACCTCATGTCAACAGGGCCTTGCTTAGAGGGTTGTGCCAATCGAGAGAAATTTTGGCAAAGTACAAAGATCTTAAGCACCTATGCAAATAATTTTAAGCCATTTTTCTCAGCATTTCAGCTAGGAAACGTTAAAATAAATGTAAAACAGTAAAACAATAAAAGCAGTGAAAATCATCAAGGTTTGTTTTGTCGCTGATATGGCATGAGTAGGATTTTGATTCTTAATGGAAGTTGATCCTTTGTACTGTATGATGCTTATTATCTCTCAAATGTTTTGTCAAGTACAGTAATCCCCCACTTTTCGCAGGGGTTACTCAGTTTTAAGAGCACCTGCATATAGTGAAAAATTGCGTTCTTGTGTAAAAAAAATGCCTAAAATACCTCTTTATACAGTGTAAACCCTAAATATGGCCCCAAATATGCTCCCAGAACACTTTAATTTCATTTTAAACTCAGTTTAATGCATTACTCTTAAAGAAAATGTAAAGGTAAATAAATTATCAGAATAAGAAAACTTTATCGCTTAAAAAAAGTTAGCATTAGCAGCTAGCATTAGCAGCATGCCAAGACTTGTACACAAAATGTTGAAATAACTCTCTGTACCCACATGTTTAGTCTAAATAATGTCTAATACTAAATAAATTGAGATAACTATTGACAATTTGGGGGTTAAAGTTTAAAACACTAAAATACAAGGACAAGACACAGAGCAGTCATGCGACATACTGCTGGAGGCTTCTTCTTCTTTTTATGGAGGTTGACAACTTTTCACTGCTGGAGGCTTCTTGGCGGTAATACAGCTCTGCTCTCATCTGCGTAAAACTGAGGGGTTACTGTATATCTCCAAACGTGAACAGTATCACGGTACACCGATATAGATATGAGCTGGTTCTCATTTCACATTCTGTCTTTTCATTTCTCTCTCGATTCTATGTAATTATTGTGCAGGAGTGGAGCTGAGCGAGTCTGAAGTGTACTCCACACTGGTCCGGTGTGCCCTGACCCAACCCAGCACTGACCTCTGTGTGACCCCCACTCTGTTGGGCGAGAGGCACGATCGCTCCAGCCTTGGCCGTGTGTCCAACATCTCCCCCACCAACCTCTCCCTGGGTCACATGACCCGCGCCATTTGCAGAGGGATTTTGACTAACCTGACCTCCATGATGCCCCCTGACACACTACTGGCTGCCGGCGTGAAACAGATCATGGGTAGTGGGAGTGCTTTGTCACGCAATGAGGTCTTGAAGCAGGAAGTAGAGCGAGTATTCCCCATACCTGTGGTCTATGGTGAGGATGTGGACTCAGCAGTTGGAGTAGCAATGGTTTTTAATGACAGACTGTGAGCACGTAGCATAAACCACTGTAGCTGAGCACGTAGAATAAACAACTGTAGCTGAGCACGTAGAATAAACAACTGTAGCTGAGCACGTAGAATAAACCACTGTAGCTAAGCACGTAGCATAAACCACTGTATAATATTTCAGTGCTCAGATCAGGACCAGTGTGTATTTTACCTCAGTGTCTACATTTACAGCCAATTAATCCTTTAATAGTTCAACTAATGATCAGAATGCCGGTGTGCACCTTTAACATTCTGATAAAAGGAAGAATAAGCTTGGAAACATTTAGTCTGACCACTTTCATGGTCTGAACATTGTAAGTTTTCACTTAACAATAGAGGAGCCCTTTTCGGTTTCCTTGTACAATTATTTTTTAAGAATGATATACAGGTTTTCTATCTTAGAGTGGATGTATTGAAAAGCTCCTTTAAGTTCTCATGGTTCTATAAATACAGCCAGATGCAAAAGCTTGGATGCTCTTGGTCAAGTTATGCTTTGCTGATTTTAAAGATAGGCACACATTCTCTGCAAAGAACACACTTCTGCACAGCTGCTGTCTGTTTGCTGATTGTAACTATCATGGTGTGGCTTGCTAGCAGGTGTTTTGTAGGCCAGTAACAACATGGACTTGAACTACTCAGTATTGGAACCCATGACCTCATACTTGTGCTGCTTGCTTAACCCATTACTTGTATGTGGAGGCTTACCAGTGTTTATGTGTCATTCAGAATTGAGCAGACACTCCTATCCAGAGTGATGTACATCAGTGGTTAAGTAGTCCACATCTGTTCTTTATATCTGTAAAGCTAGACTGAAATCAACATCTGCTTTTAACCAAGTTACTAGCTTAATTACATATCTTAGCAAACCCTGTGAGAAGAAAAAAGTCAGAGGTTAATACACCAGAGAGGAAAAGCAGTTAAGGGGTGGGGTGGGGTGGGGTGGGGGGGGGTAGTGGTGTTGGTGGTAGGATACTTGCCTCCGGACCAAAAGGTCACAGGTTCGAATCCCACCTCCAGCACCACCACTGGGTCCCTGAG
>JBBJLR010129578.1:0-15702 GCA_037577145.1 Brachypetersius gabonensis | reverse complement strand
CTGACCAATCACGCTTCATTCTGAACACCCTGACCAATCACGCTTCATTCTGAACACCCTGACCAATCACGCTTCATTTTGAACACCCTGACCAATCACGCTTCATTCTGAACACCCTGACCAATCACGCTTCATTCTGAACATCCTGACCAATCACAGCTCGCTCTGAACACCCTGACCAATCACAGCTCATTATAAACATCCTGACCAATCACAGTTCAATCTGATAATTACCGCAATTAGTAAATAAACTACCAAATTACAGTTTCCGCGGATTGTTAGGTGAAATAAGGGTAATATTTTGCCAACAATAGTAATCAGTAACTAACTATGAAGTATAAAAAAACTTCATTTTGAGATCAATAAAATCAGCTTTCTTTTACAATTAATTCATTTTTTCATTTTTTTTAAAGTGACCCAGATTACTTTTTTAAATATTGTGTTAAAAAAGTATTTTTTTTTATTACAAATCATCTTATTTGAAGGAAATGACAAAATCGTCCAAATTATTTGTATTTTCTTCATATAGTGAACATTTTACACACACACACACACACACACACACACACAGCCCAAAACCCTAAAATAAATATGCAAATTGACTCTTTTGTGTTTTGCATTGATTCAAATTTCCACATACAGTAACTCCAAACTGTTTCTGTCAAAGGTTCCGACTTTCCTCTATTTTTACCGTTTCCAGCATTTTATTAACAGATATTATGGTTTTAAATATGGAAAAAATCCAGACGGAACAGTTGCCCCTTTGCTGGCTGACCGGTTGAAAAACATGGTCAAAGATATACACGCCACTAATATATTATTATATTATAATAATGAGGAACATTTTCAACATATGGGAATGTGTGTAAATATATATATATATACACAGCCCCACCGCCCCCTCTGTAAAGCTGATCAACAGTCGTGGTTTCAGTCCATCGCAGATTTCTGAGAACTGAACTAATAGTAGTTCTCTGAATCCCCTGCACTAACGCAGAAACTGCCGATTTCATCCGCATTTTATTTACTTTTGTGACATCTGGGCCTCGTCTGCCATGCCCACTTGTCCGTCACACCCACTCGTCCATCCTCACAGCAATGTTCCAGCATTAGTACCTGACCTCACTAACGCTCTCATACAATCAAATCCTCACAGCAATTTTCCAACATCAGTACCTGAGCTATCAAACCCTCACAGCAATGTTCCAACATCTGTACCTGACCTCACTAACACTCTCATACAGTCAAATCCTCACAGCAATGTTCCAGCATCAGTACCAGACCTCACTAACGCTCTCATACAATCCAATAATGAATTATGTTTTTTATTCATTTACCTTTTTAGTGATTAGTTTTAAAAAAATATATACTTCTTTAAAAATAAAAATGTTTAGAAATATTTTATTGGTTTCAAAAAATTATTTGTAGTTTATCAACTGTCCCATCCCTAACACCACCCCCCCCACACACTCCTGCTGTCCCTGACCTGTTGTGTCCTCCTGTCCCAGGCTATGAACTTCCAGGGCCGTCTGAAGTACCTGCACGGTCAGAACCGGGTGGCGGAGGACGGGACGCTGGCCCACCCCCAGCTGGCCCTGTTCATTATCGCCACGCCCCTCCAGCCCCCCTCCATCCTGGAGATCCGCAGCAAGACCCTCCTCTTCCAGACCAAACACAAACTGGACTTCACCCCGCTGGGCATCGACACCAGGTGACCGGGTCTAATCCCACACAGCCCTCACACACACACACACACACACACACACAGTCACACACACACACACCCCTAACACACATTTTCTCACCTACACAGTCGGTCTCTGGGGAATAACAAAGACCCGCCTCTCACTGTGTGTGTGTTGTGTTTCCCTGCAGGGGTAAAGTGGTGTTGGGCTACACTGAGATTGAGTTGTGCATGAGGGGCTCTGGTTACCAGTTCATCCACGCTGCTGACATGATGCACTGTGCTGACAACCATCTGCGGAGTGAGTTACGCACACACACACACATACACACACACACACACACTATGTTTCAGCACCTTTAAATATAAACACCACAACACTCTGAACCTTCCAAGCACAAATACCTTTTACCACCTGCTGGTGGGATTTTCCTGCTTCGTCTTTTTATGCTGTTATACGCTGTTTTCTTTAAAACTGGTCACACAGCCAGTCAGTGCTGTATTCAGCCCATGTTTATACATACCAACGAGTCGTACAATGTCAGAAAACCACATTAGCAAGTCTGTTCAAGTTAAAACCAGTTCACAGCAAAACCAAACAGCGTTCCTTTAGGACCATGAGGGGCCAGGACGTGACACAAAACACTGCAAGACCACAGAATGTGTCAGGGCTCTCGTGTTGGCCCATCATCAGAAGATTACGAATTCCTTAGTCAACATAACTCATAGCTTGTCAGCCCCATTGACAAATCAAAAATAGAACATTCTTTATTTGCCACATGTATAGTCATACAAGTACAACACAGTGTGAAATTCTTTCTCTGCGTTGCACCCATTCACCGAGTGAAGCAGGGGGCTGCCACCAACAAGGGGCGCCTGGGGAGCAGTGTGGGGGGAAGGTAGCTTGCTCAAGCAGTTGGGATTTGAACCCCAACCTTCTGATTGCAGTGTCCAAACCACTAGGCCGTCCAGCTGCCTTAATATTGATGGGGCCTTTAATATGGCCCCATCAACAATCCAACCCTCGAAAATATTGCCCCGTCGGCTGCCAACCCCTGGTAACAAATCTAAACTGTAGTCTTGTTGACCAAACCTCTTTAGGCAAATCTATAGCCCCATCCACAAACCAAGCCCCTGTCAACAAACCAATATCATCTATGGCCCCATTGACAAACCCTCCCATCATCCATAATCAAAACTAGAGACATGTTGACAAATCAACCTCCTCAACTGTTGACAAATCAAAACTGTAACCTCATACTGACCCTTGTTGACAAATTGAATCTATAACCCCATCAACAAACCCAACACTTCCCTGACAACATATCAACACTATAACGCATCGACAAACCAACCCTGTATCAACAAGTCTAATCTAAAGACAAACCAACCGTCCCATCCAGAAAAATCTAAACTAGAGATACGTCGATAAACCAACCCCATGTCGGCAAATAAAATCTAAAGCCAAATCAACAAATGAAAGGCTCCCTGTTGACAAACTGATACTATAAACCCCTGGACAAACCAACACCTTCCTGTCAACAAATCAAAACTATAACGCATCAGCAAACCATCCTCCAGTTGACAAAAATGGAAACAAGAAACAAATTGATCAATTATCCTGAATTTTTGAATATTTGAAGAACGCTACGATGTCTCTGGACGTAGCAGTAGGATCAGCCTGAGGAAAACAGCATGTTGGGTGAATTCTCACGCTAAACTATCTTTCTCTCTCTCAGTGATTAAGACCGGTGAAAGTGGATTCACAGTTTTCCGGCTCCTGTCCAAGGCAGGGACATGGATCTGGGTGCAGGCTAACGCCAGGCTGGTCTATAAGAGCGGACGGCCTGACTTCATCGTGGCACGGCAGAGAGCTCTAACGTGAGTCTTTTAAATTCACAAGAATTCTTTTGGAAAAGAAACAGGGCTGATCTTTCATTTGTTGCTCTTTCCATTGCTCTTGGAATATGTTGGGTGTATATTAGATAAGCAAGCCAGTGGAAAGAAAAACTGCAAAAAAAAAATATACTGAGGGAGCTTTTGCATACATTAATAGGTATTCTGGATCTTTTTTGTAACTTCACTCTCATAGAATCTCATAAAGCATTCTCAGTTATTAACCACAGCTCTGCTAATCAATCTGGGCATATCTTAAAGCTTTGAAGTGAACTAGTACCATATGCTTGTTATTTGACATTTGTCTGCAACAGAATAGTTCATATATTGCAACACAAATGTTTAAATGGATGTTTTTGGATGTTCAATCCGCTAATTAGTCAATCTCCTTCTCTTCCTAACAGTAATGAGGAAGGTGAGGAACAACTTCGTCAAAGGAAGTTGCAGCTGCCCTTCAGCTTTGCCACCGGGGAGGCTGTCCTCTACGAAACGGGCCCTTCTCTGGACATGCCTGACATGCCAAATCAGGGTAAAAGTGGCAAGCTCCGGAAGCCTCCTGCAATGGCACCCAGTTCTGTGCTGAGCTCAATGCTTAAGCAGGACATGTCCATCTACCAACCCAACAATGACCCCAATTCACAGTTCAGCCTGGATATGGCCTTCAGGGACAGCCATGCTTTGGTCAACGTACCCGGGAATACTTGGCAAACTTCCAGTGGCACTGGGACAGCAGGGAGCTCCACGGGGATCAAAGAAGAAGAGACAGTTCAGGACATGATGGACAGCCTGCAGCAGATCATTGGGGACAGCAGCTTGTGCGGTGCTATGGAAGAGCTGCAGGTGGACCAGGAGGAGTTGAAGGAGTGGGAGAATGCCCTCTTGCGGATGAACAGCATGAACAATGAGGCTGAGTCACCCATTGAGCTGAACGACATCCTGGCCAATGATATCTTCTCTTACGTGGAGGGCATGCTGTTCACGGAAACCAGACCTGGACCTTCCGAAAGGCTGCCCAAGTGCCTCTCCGAGCTGCACCTGCAGGAGGAGTTTGAGGGCCAAGGTGGCCAGGGACTTGGTGGCTTCTTCGGTGTTGAAGAAGGTGTGGAAAGAGTTAGTCCAGGCAGAGGATTAATGAAACTCACCCACATTGAGCCAGAGGTCCCTCTTGCACAGCAAGATGCATTCGTGGATTCCTTGCCACTGCCCGAACTGGCTGGACAGAATATGCCCAGCTGCAACAATTTGATGGGCTTCAACACTTCACTTGCTGGTCAACAGAACCAGCCAATGTTAGTACAACAAAATGAACTGGTGCAAGTGTACCCGGATAACGTGGCCCCGCCCAGCCTTCAGAACCAAGTCCAGCCTCTGGGTTTCCACAGCCACCTGAGCCAGCCAATCAGGCAATTCAATCAGTGGGTCCCCAATAATGAGACCCAAAATATTTCCCTGCCCCAAGGTGCACGACTCCAAGGACAGTTTAACTTCAACACTCAGAACATGGCAGATGAGGCCAATCAGAGACTTCCAACATGGCCATCGCCCCACCCTTCTGTTCAACAGGGGCTGAACAGGATGCCCAACATCCCAAACATTCCCAACATTGTTAATGTCCCCAACGTTCCCAATGTCCCCAATGGTCACCACCATGTTCTCTGTGGACAGCCAAAAGAACTCCAGCAAAAGTCAGTCACTCGGTTGATGCAGCCCAACTTTGGCACCAGCTCCCTTTCTAAGCCTGCTGCTAATACAGTCTATGGCCAGCAAGGGGAGCTGATGCAGACTTCTTCTAATACTGTCTACAACCAGCAGGGGGCACTCATGCAGCCGTCTACTAATGCAGTATATGGCCAGCAGGGGAAGCTGTTGGGCAGTTCTGGTCCAGTACAAACCAGCAGCTGCATGTTTGGGGCCGTATCCCAGGCCCCTGTTAACAGCCTGTGCTACGATCCTATTCAGGAAGCCATGATTTCATCCTGCCAGAAAACAAAAGCCTTACTAAGCCAGACCTCGCCACAGGGGTCCTGCTTCTACCAGAGTGGACTGGGAGACAACGTCTTAAACAGCATGTCCTCCGTACCACCGGAGGACAGCATCAACGCCATCGCCTGCCATCTACTGCTGGGCACCAAGAGCATGACCCCACAGCAGCAGTTCGTCAACTGTAATGGACAGACGCAGGTAAGGACAGCAAATATGTTTAGGTACAACTTTTGATCAAACTTTTGTCCTAATACTAATCTGTGGGTACATTTTATATCTTTAAGTTTTGATTTGATACTCTGTTTTTTTTTGCTGTACAGTGTTTTTGGACACCTAGCATTTCAAAACTAGCATTTAACTATTAATGTTATGATGTCAGGAATGAAGGACTTTTTGTTATATTCAAAAACACTCCGTGTTAAAAAATGTAAAAGATTATAATTAGTTCAGCTGCAATAATTTAAGATTAAAAATGAACCAGGCATTTGGTTAGTTGGTTAATGTTAGGTTGAATATCATAGTTAAAAGCTAAAGTTCTGATTAGGGTTATCAGATCTTGACTGAACATTCAGTTTACGAATTATTATTTCAAACTTAAAGTTAAAATAAAATACAGTTATGGTTATAGATATGGTTGGTTCAAAACGAGTACTTTTATTAATTTCTTTTATTGTTTTCTAAATAAAAAATTTAACAAATGTTACAGATATTGTTCAAGAGAGAGAGAATAGTCTATCTTATAGTTTATATATAAATGTATAAATGTATATTTTAAATCTATTTTATTCCTGAAAGGGAAAGTTTTATCTGATTTTAATGTTTCCCACAGACCCCGAACCAACCGATCAAGGAGAACGGAACCTCCTGCTTTTCCGGCAGCAACCAAAACAACTTTTAGGGAAAAAAAGAAAAAGAAAGATATCCCGTCCATTTGCAGCCACTGTTTCGCCTCCAGACTTTCAAGAGCAGCACTTTCCTTCTGCAGAGACACACTTCTCCGTATTTGGACTCTTTCTCCTTTTATCTCCTTTTATTTTTATTGGGTTTTTTTTGTTGTTCTATTGCAGCTAAAAACGTACAAGCATTTGGAAGGGCAGCGCTCAAACCGGCTGCCAGCGAGGCCCCGTCCACTGCTTAAGCACGCCCCCTCTTTCACCTGTTCACTCGTTCGTTTGTTCGTTTCATTGTTTCTCTCAAGGCAAGAGAGGCATGAACAGGTGCAGAGGGTGAGCAGGGTGTGTGTGTGTGTGTGTGTGTGTGTGTGTGTGTGTGTGTGTGTGTGTGTGTGATCCAGACCTCATGAAGTATGCAGTAGAAGAGGTGGGACCTCGGGGACAAGATTCTGGGGAAAGACGCCGTTCAAAACGCACATTCGTTTGTTTTAGTTTTTTGGGGTTTTTTTATTTATTCGGACGCTTCAGCTCGAAAAGGGAAACGGCTGCAGGGGTGGAGGCGCTCTGGCACCGCCTTTTAATTCAGTCTCTGTGCACTTAGCAAGGTGGGACCTGTGTGGAGGAGCGGGGGCCTACTTCTGCCCAGTTGGCGTAAAAAAAAAATTCTGAATTCCCTTGAAGCTCTTTTCTTTTAACGAGCGCAGGAATGCACCGCTGCCACTCACCCGATACAACACCTAATGGCCTAGTTGGACAACAGCCAATCACATGACCCCAATCAGGCAGGCAAAAATCCTACAGCCAATCACACGGCCCTGACAAGACACAATCCGGCAGCCAATCAAATGGATCCAATCAGACCCAAAAAACAACAGGCAATCACATGGGCCCTGACCTGACATGTAAAAATCCAACAGCCAATCACACGGATGCTGTCGGAGGCAGAAATATTTAACAGCCAATCCCACGGCCCCAATCGGACTGACAGGATCTCAACAGCCAATCCCACGGACCCAGTCGGAATATCAGAATCTCAACAGCCAATCCCACGGCCCCTATCGGACTGTCAGAATCTCAACAGCCAATCCCACAGCCCCAATCAGACTGTCAGGATCTCAACAGCCAATCCGACGGCCCCTATTGGACTCTCAGAATCTCAACAGCCAATCCCACGGCCCCAATCAGACTGTCAGAGACTCAGCAGCCAATCCCATGGGGCCAGTCAGATTGCAGATCTCCAACGGGCACCTACACAGACCCAATTAGGCAGGCACTGTAGCCAATCAGACAGATGCACTTGGACTTGCAAAAAGCCCTTGGCCAATCACACGCGCCGTTTTCCCCCCGCAAAACCCCCAATGGCTAATCACACGAGTCCAGGGCTTTTTATACACTATACAGCCCCTCCCCGAGCAGAATGTTCCGTCACGTGTTTCCCGAACTGGACTGTCGAAGGACCTTCTGTGGATGATTTTACTGCAGTAAACAAAAACGTAAACACGTGACCCACCCACCCCTCCCCCCCAGCAGGACGTTGTGATAAAGGATCTTGTGTATCTGCTTTTGTTTATTGTTTAAATACGCTGTTATATTTTTGTAAGCATTTAATGGAGATTGTCGAAATGTCATTGAGCCATAGTTTTCATTCGTTTTTTTTTTTTGTTGTTTTTTTGTTTGGCGTCTGGCCGCTGCTCTGCTGTCCAGGACGTCCTGGCGTCTTCCTCTCGAACCGAGGAGCGAAAACACTTAGAGGATCAGTCCGGCCCCTCAGAGGGGCTTCAAAGACCAGCTGTTTCGTTTGTTTGTTTGATTGATTGTCGTGCTGTTTTTGTCTGAAGAGGGATGGTGAATGATTTCGAATTCCTGTCCCCTCGAGTTAAAACCATGTGCCTTATCCTCTCCTGACCCTTCAGCCTTGATCTGACTGTATATTATTCAATCTGTTATAATTATATATAATATTATGTAATTGCGCCAAATTCTGACATTTTCTTACCTCGGTTTAACTGAAAAAATGACTGATCACAGATTGGAAATCGAACGCGGAGGGTTTTTCTTTTGTACCCCTGAATGTTTTGGTTCCTGATATTGGCGGGACATCCCGTCTGAAGACTAAACGTCTGGAGTCAGAGCCTCGATTCTGTCGTTGGACAGCAATTGGACGATTTTGAGAACCCGGGACGTTGGGCGGGTGGTGTGGGGGAGATCAGGCTTTTATAGCAGATGAGGCCTCTCAGAATAAGGACAGGTTCTCAAAACCTTTGATGATTATTTCCACAAAATGTAGAATCTCAGTGTTGTTCTCTTCCTTTTAACTGATTCAGTATCTCAAAGTAATGACTTGTTTTTGTGACTTATCTTAAAATATTTCAAAATTAATATCCTCCCACAGACTGTGACTCACAAAACTATACTTTTCCTTTTCTCACAATCTTCCCTTAAACCCAGAAAATCGTTTTTTCAGACTTTTGATTTGTTTAGTATCTCCAAAATAATAAACATGTTCTAAATTCTGAACCTCAGATTAATGACATCATGCAAAATGTAAAATGCTAAATTTTGATATTTTTCCCTCCTGATCAAGTCTGGGTCTCATTATAATTACTTATTTTCTCCATTTTTCTGACTTGGTATGTTAAAACTTAATGACACATTTTATAACAACAGAAGTAACATTTTCCCAGCATTCAGAAATTGCTTCAGTCTTGATGGTATTTCGGTTGATGTCCGAATAATTTTTTTACTCTAAAGTTTTGTCTCAGTATCTCAAAGTAATGACTAATATTTTGTCTTATCCTGAATTGAACTAAGAATTTCCTTTAAATGTAATAACAGCATTTTAACAGTTATAATTTTGAGAAATTCTGACATTATTTGGTGATATTTTATATATTATATTTTATATTCTAATATTGATATTAAGTCGGCCAGCAATGACAGAGGAGGTCAGCTTTTGACGGGAATGAAGCTCCTACACCCTGGAGGTCAGTCGATGAGATCAGATCACCTTGTTAATCTTGGCCTGACTGATGTATCAGTAACCGCTAAAGTTCAAAATGCTGCTGATAAAGTGCCGAAATTGCCTTAAATTTAAATGAAGGGCTTCCGTTCCCATATTTTAATTTACAAACGCCAACACACATTCTGAGGATTTTGATAGCTGTTCGTCAGTTGAACCTTTAAAACCTTTCGATATTTTCAGTTTGATTCGATAATATCAATTATCACCATTTTTATCTCCTGAAAACCAGCATCAGTGATATTTATCATATCGGTCAGGCCTGAGCGCTTTAGAATATGAGTGAAGGAAGGTGTCTCTCTCTCTCTCTCTCTTTTTCTCTCTCTCTGTCTGTTTCTCGCTCTCTCTGTCATTCTCCCTCTCTCTCTCTCTCTCTCTCTCTCTCTCTCTCTCTCTCTCTTTTCTCTCTCTCTTCATCTCTCTCTGTCTCTCTCTCTCTCTTTTCTCTTTTTCTCTCTGTCTCTCTTTGTCTCTCTCTCTCCCTCTCTGTCTCTCTCTCTCTTCTCTCTCTTTCTCTCTCGGTCTCTCTTTCTCTCTCTCTCTCTCTTTTCTCTCTCTCTTTCTCTCTGTCTCTCTCTCTCTCTTTTCTCTCTCTTTCTCTTTCTCTGTCTCTCACTCTCCCTTTCTTTGTCTCTCTGTCTTCTCTCTCTTTCTCTCTCGGTCTCTCTCTCTCTCACTCTGTGTAAAGTTGGGTTCGTGAACATGGCAGCTATAGGGTCAGGGTGTGTTTTTGTTGCCGTGGTGATGGGACGTCCCAAGTCAGGAACCCTCGTCCTTCGCCCGAGTGCCTGAGGCTCTGATTTTCTCGGTGGCCCGTGGCGGTTAAAGCGCCGGACTCTGTTTTTTATTGTCAGTATATTCTGAATATGTTGACAGAATATTAAAAATTTTTAGTTTATTCATGTTTGCGAGACAATCTGTAAACACAAGCATTTAATATGAGCGATATATTTTTGGTATAGACTCATTTGTAAAATATATATACATATAAATATAAATACAGAAATGTACACGTTTTTTTACAAGCAGGTGGGTAAATTATTGACCATTTGAGATGATTGAAAGCTTGGAGGGATGATTGACAGGCGAGGTTTCCCGGAGGTTGTGAGGTCGAGCCGCGCTGGAAGAAAAGTCAGAACATCTGGAACGTCGGTGAAAATAAAGATTCATTTCTCTCTCTGTTCTCTTTATCTCTTTCTCTCACTCTCTCTCTCTCTCTGTCTCTCTCTGTCTCTCCCTCTCTGTCTGTCTCTCTCTCTGTCTGTCTCCCTCTCTCTCTCTCTCTCTCTGTCTCTCTCTCTCTCTCTTTCTCTCTCTGTCTCTCTCTCTCTCTCAGTGCCAAAGTCCGCTGGTTAAGCTTGTCTCTGCATTGTGCATCTGCTTTTTTTGTGTTCATTGTATGTTTTTATTTTATTTTATTTTTTTTATTTGCGCCGTTGCCATGATGTTTATCTGCCTCCTTTTTTAATGCAGTATAAGTGTATAATTCACTTCATTATTATTATTGTATGTGTTTTTGTCGTCGCGCTCACAAAGTGTATGCAGCTCTGTAAATGTCCCTGAACAGCTCTGTCCCCGCCCCCTGCCCTGCCCACCCTGTTTGCTGTGTGTCAGTACTCAGTACTCACCTGTGTATCATTAAAGAGTTACTCCCACTCGCCAGCCCGAGTCTTTATTGAAGAATGTATAGATGGAGGTGCCCGTCCTCAGGGGGACGTCCAGTCCTGTGATTGGCTGAGTGGATCCACATCAGACGTCTTCAGAATGTCTGGTTTTATTTCACTCTACTGTAACTAATGGGGGGTTTTCCACTGACTGGTACCAGTTCAACTCTACAGAACCACTGAATGTTTTGGTTCCTGATATTGGCGGCACGTCCCGTCTGAAGACTAAACGTCTGGAGTCAGAACCTCGATTCTGACATTGGAAACTGATTGGACGATTTTGAGAACCTGTCCACGTGAGTGCGACTCCAGGACATTGGGCGGGAGGGTGTTCGAATCTCAGTGTTGTTTCTCTTCCCTTAAACTGATTCAGCATCTCAAAATAATGACTTGTTTTTGTGACTTATCTCAAAATATCTCAAAATTAATATCCTCCCACAGACTGTAACTCACAAAATAATTACTTTTCCTTTTCTCCCAATCTTCCCTCAAACCCAGAAAATCATTTCTTCAGACTTTTGATTTGTTTAGTATCTCCAAAATAATGAAAACTTTCTCTAAATACTGAACCTCAAATTAATGACATCATGCAAAATGTAAAATACAAAATTTCGATATTTTTCCCCTCCTAATCATGTCTCGTTATCTAATTATAATTACTTATTTTCTCCAGATTCTGATTTTGTTTTATAACAACAGAAGTAACATTTTCCCAGCATTCAGAAATTGCTTCAGTCTTGATGGTATTTCGGTTGATGTCCAAATAATTTCTTACTCTAAAGTTTTGTCTCAGTATCTCAAAGTAATGACTAATATTTTGTTTTATCCTGAATTGAACTAAGAATTTCCTTTAAATGTAATAACAGCATTAACAGTTTAACAGTTATAGTTTTGAGAAATTCTGACATTATTTGGTGATATTTTATATTCTAATATCGATATTAAATCGATTTTGCCAGCAATGACAGAGGTCAGTTTTTGACGGGAATGAAGCTTCTACACCCTGGAGGTCAGTCGATGAGATCAAATCACCCTGTTAATCTTGGCCTGACTGATATTTCAGTAACCACTAAAGTTCGGTTCAGCTCTACTCGTGCTTTTTTTTTTGCTTTTCCATCACTAAAATCTGGTTCCTGGTACCCGGTTCCATTCTTGGTACCACCTTGGCCGAGGTTCCAAGCGCCCTGAACCAATACTAAATGATGATGTGTACATATAGGAGGTTACTGATTGGTGGTCACTATGGTTACGCCAGTGTTGTTGACTGAATGTTAGCATTAACAGTAGCATTAGCCTAGTGTTGCTTCTTTAAGTCAATTGTATCTGTTTTGTGTCAAACAGCCGCAAACCAATTATAAGAAATAAAACCCCTCTGATTTCATCCATGCTGGCTATTGTAATGATGCCAGGTTGTTTACCTCAGCTAAGAGCCTCCACATGCAGCTGCTGCTCAGAATTTTTGGTCGCTATAGCAACCAGTTGTAGTGAAAAACTGTAGGTCCGAAACCAAACTGAACAGAGTAGAACTGAACTGAACGGAACCAAGCTGGTACCAGTCAGTGGAGAACCCACTTAATAGAGCAATAACAATAACTAGAGGCATTTAAAATAAATATAAATATAAATATACAAAGGTTTGCTCCCACTGGAGAATTGGACCCCATATTTTTCTGATTCAGAAGTTTGGACACACCTTCTCATTTAGTGTTTTTTCTTTGTTTTCATTATTTTCTACATTGTACATTAATATTGAAAACAAACTATATATATTTTTTTGTGTATATTACAAATTTAAATGTATATATTATATGTATATTTTTTCTGTGCAATCAATTACATTTATTTTGAAATATGTAGTTCTCTATATATGTTAACTATACATATGTACAAAAACAATGTTTTATTGTAAATGTAGCTGTATCGGTAAAAAAAAAATCCCCCTGCGAAGTCATGGTTCAGAATTTTGCAGCTTCAGTCATTTACAGATTTTTCTTAGAACAAAACTAATAATTGTTGGTGATTTTCCCAAATTCGGGGAAACCACAGATATCCTCTGCATTTTTTCGTGGCAATATACATTTTTTTCATGCATTTTAGTGCTAAATTATTAAGGAAAATATAATATACTAAATTTGTAACAGAAATATTAGCATAAATTCAGCTACATTTCCATATAAAAAGTAAGTATACATTTTCAGCACTGTCCAGAAACACAAAGCAACCTTGGGAGGGTGAAACACCGCTGTACTCAGAGGCGGGAGGTTTAAAAGTAGACAATCCAAGAGCGTTATTTATTTTTCCTTGCTGCTGATTGGCTGCTGCCCTTTGACGCAGCTGCAGTCCAGAATGTGCCCCGTGGAGCGTCTCGAGTGTTTCTTATGTTTCTCGTTTTGTTCTTCTTAAAGCCTCTATTTTTATTTCTGTAAATTAAATGAGTTTATTACTGTATTTACCTGCTTATACCAAAGAAAAGGCACTGCATGAATTTCAGTCCAGTCTTTGCAGGAGTAACATCACTATTTACATTCAAGCACTGCGGGAGACAGCAGTTTAGTGTAAACTGTACAGTACAGATATGGGTTTACCCTCACACTCTCTTTAAGGGGGATGTAGAAAACAGATTAAAATGAGTTTAACATTTTTAGGCATTTCCTTAACCACAACACATATTTGTGTTTTTTCACTATATGAATGTGCTTTTGGAACGTAACCCCCACAAATGTCGGGGATTTACTCTATATACTTTAATAAAAATATATAGTAATTGAGCTATTTATGTAATTCATGAAAATTTGCGCGCGAATATCAGTTAAAACAGACAGGATTATTTGTAATAGTATGTATGTATGTATTATTATTATTATTATTATTATTATTATTATTACTATCAAATGTGTTATTTTGTTTTAAGGTGTTCTGATGAGAATGTGAGAAAATTAAGTTAATGTATTTATTTATTTGTTTATTTTTATTTGCTTTGGCAGCCCCAATATCAGCTCCTGTCTTTTATTATGTATTTTTTTATTGTTGCATTTTTTTTAATGTCTATTAATAACTTATTCATATTTTTACTCCTAATTTCAAAACGAAGATAAAATATAAAATATTATTTTAATCGTTTGAAACAACCTGCCGTGTCGCCCCGCCCCCTCTCCCGCGTCACAGCCTGTCCTGCTGTCTGGTTGGTCAGATATCGGGTGTTTCGGGGTCCTCTTTATTTATGTCTTCTGTTATTTCTGTTTGATTTGTTAATTGATTAATCGCTGAATTATTTTTCTGAAGTCCTTTAAGTATGTCAGAACTCGTGACGTGTCAGGCGCGCTCCCGCCTGCTCGGGTGCGCGCACGTGCACCCGCGCTCGCCCCCATGGTGATCGGGAGCGCGCGGGGCAGTTCGGGAGGAGAGAGTCGCGCGACGCTCCCGGTCCCGTTTATTCTCGACACGCGCGTTTTAAAGAGACGCACCTGCTAATTTAAGCGCTTTTACACCCCGACAGGAGCGCGCGCGCCTGTGTGTGTGAGAGTGTGTGTGTGTGTGTGTGGAGCAAACTTTGTGTGTGTGAAGTGAGGAGCAGTGAGATGGACGCGGATACACACTGAGCGCGCGGGCACTGGATATTATTAGTATTGTTAATAATAATAGTAGTAATAATAATCATAATAATGTACGCTGGACGGAAGAGGAGGAAACCGGTGCAGAGAGCGTGAGTAACACCAGTGTGCGTGTGCGAGTGTGTGTGTGTGTGTGTGTGTGTGTGTATTAAATGTCTGACGCTCGTGCTTATTTATTTGTTTGTTTATAATTGTGTGTGTTTATAAAACAAAATCCGCGCAGTGTCGCGCTTTTTTGTGCGCGCTCATACCAACACACACACACACACACACACACACACACACACACACACACACACAAACACTGTTTAGTTTATTTAACACTTGCTCATTCAGAATTATTTCTCAGCATGCGCGCAAATATCCGTTAAAATAGACAAGATTATTTGTGATAATTTGTATTATTATTATTATTATTATTATTATTACTATCAAATGTGTTATTCTGTCTTTCAGAGCTCAATCGATTCCATAATAATAAGAACAGTGAACATTATTATTGTAATTATTTTAGAACATAATGTGTATATAATATTGTACTCGTATTAACAACAATAAAATCGATCTGTTCATAACGCTGTTATGATCATTTTCATAAATTGATTATGTAGTGTGTATTATTATCTTTTTATCATTTAAACATATTTATTTAAATTATTTTAAAATCTTTATAATATTCAGAAAATATTACTGGTAATGTGTGTGTATGTGTGTGTGTGTGTGTGATTGTTGAATCACAGAATAATTATTATCTTTCATTTAAATTATTTTATTCTGTTTATTTTGAACAAATTATAAAATTATAAATAAATGATTGTGTAATTGATCTGATTATTCCGCTTTTTTTCTTTATTCAGATATTTGGATTTTTTTTTGTCATCTTAACACCCATTATTGTCACACACACACACACACACACACGCCCACACACACCCACACACACACACACGCA
>JBBJLR010129562.1:0-17769 GCA_037577145.1 Brachypetersius gabonensis | reverse complement strand
GCAAATGGCAATGTTTATTTCAATCCGACATTCAAATTAATATGGGGTATATTTTTTATAACAAAAGCTCTAAATATTAAAATAAAATTAAAACTTACCTGCTTGAATTCTTTCATTAAATCTGGGTGACGGTCTTTTATAAGGTTTGATGTATTTCCTCCTTTTGACATAAAACTTGGATGACACGCTTTCAAACGGGTTTCTGGTGATCAGTGATGTTGCCCTTGTCATCCGCAAAAACAAAATACTTCCACACGCGGCTCTTTCCACCTTTTTTTCCAACGTACGGATTCAGAGCCGCCTCATCAGCAGCACCGCTGTTCGCCATCTCTGTGCTTTTACGAAGAAGATGCAACTGCACAGTACGCACCTATCGGGTAGCGCAGCAAGAACCGGGTTGACCGGGTGCTCGGTACCGGGTCTTTTGACAACACTACTTTAAATAATACTTGGTCAAACAGAAACATGGCAGATCTCGACATCAGTTTTGAATCCCTTCAGAGTCAGCATGTGCATGAGCTGTGACTGACACTCTGCCAGACACTCCTCAAGGTTCTGATTGGATGTTTTGATTTAGGTGTGGGTGGATTCTTGCAAATGGCATGAGGAGTCTGAGGATTCTGATTTTTCTAAACGTAGATTATATAACATTATATGTGACCTGATCTGCCGTAATGAGTTGGAAGTCAGCGTTCTATTTATTGAGATACAGGCTGATTATTCTGAAAAACATCAAAAATATACCTTTTTCTTTTTTGGCCTTATATGAAAGAAAAGGTCTTCAAAATTAATCTTTCAAAGTTTCATTATAGAAATAATTGCGAAAATGTACTTAAATGGCTATTTAATCTGAGTTGTAGCTCTCAAATCATACAAAAGAATGTCCAAAATAAGTTGTTTTCGCCTATCCTTCGAAACATCACAATCTCAGCTGTGCAAGTATGGTGTTAAAACGTCAATCCCTGATCTTTTTAAACCTATCAAAATGCTTAAATCAGATACACAAAAACTTTTCAGTAGCCAATAGGAAGCCCTGTTCACAGCCTTGTCTCCGCCCACCCCTGGACAGATTAGCGTATTCTGTGTAGCATAATGCTAGTGGTTTGTTTCAGAATATATCTCCTCACAAAGATTGGGTTTAACATTAGTATTTTGGGTCAAAATCATTGAAGTTCTTTAGAGTGAAGTGTGTGGTGTTGTGTGATTGCTGTTTGGTATAATGTCATTGTCAAAATAATGTAAAATAGCTCAAGCTTAAACTTCAGATCTAAAGCCACACCTCAAGACTGAATCAAGTTGGTCAATGAGATCTTTGGCTCTAGTGATGTGTCTTCAGTCTGATTTAATGTATTTTTCTAAGTATCTAAATGCCTGTAGTAAAATTTAGTTGTTGAATACTGGGTGCATCTCTTTGAATGCTATGGATTGTTAAAGACATCAACAAAAAACTGACAAAAACTTTAAATGCGATTTTCTCGTTTTTTCAGTTGGAAAATGGTGTTGCGGGACCATAATTCAAACAATTGTAACTTAACAACCATTTAAGATACAGCTTTGACCAAGATATCATTTTAATGCTTATTAATGATTCCAAAACCTCAATTTTGAATTTTGGATCACTGCAATTCATTTTGCCAGATCAGGTCACATATTCAGATGCTTTTATCCAAAGTGACTTAAAATATGAAGAAACAGTCATATTTTAGGACAGTGTGAGAACCAGAGAAGAGTATGGATTGTTACTCTTTATCTAAAATAAATGCAAGAAGATTAAGAGCATTAGGAGAGGAGATGCTCTCTGAACAGATTTTTTGAGGCTCAAGAAGGATTCTGCTGCTCTCGTCAGCTTAGACAGTTCATCCCACCATCAAGGAATCACAAAAAAGCAGAGTCTCCTGAGGCAGGTGATGTTCCAAGGTGGTGCAGAGGGAGTGAATAGAAACGTATGGCTAAATCATAGGTTAAACAAAGCTGGGTGCAAACCCAGATGTCCCTCTGTAGGCAAGAATTAATGAACTTAATTTGGGCAGTCAGCCCATGTAGGTCAAGCAGCAGTGGGGTGACAAGCCACCTTTTGGGCTGGTTAAAGGCTGTGTTCTGAAGAAACTGTAAGGGTCTGTGAGACCCACTAGGAGGGCATTGCAGCCATCAAGGCGAGAGATAACCATCACATGTACCAGGAGTTGGGAGGCATGCTGATTCATGTATGTCCTGTTTTATAAGGTGAAGTGACATAACCAAGAGACAGATGCAATATGGTCAGAGAGCTGGTTGTCAATCATTTCACCCAAGTTTCTCAAGCCCTTTGGATGGTATGCAAACTGAAGAGACATTTTTTATATTGATATTTTGATGGATATAAGGTTTGGCAAACCAGAAGTGCTGTCTGGGCAGAATTCAGCTGTAGGTGATGATCCTTCATCCATGTCTCATAGACAAGCCTGGCAATCTCTGGCTAAAGGCTACCAACCTGTACCTAACCACTGACTGACACTAAAATCAGGGAGGCAGCTTTCAGGCTTAAGGTTGTTTAGAGGCTACTGTACCACCGTGACACAAAGTGAAGAGTATCAGTGCATACCCTTCTAAGAAGATCTGTGGGTATAGCGCTGAATCTTCAGCTGTTGCTTGTAAACCGTAATGGGCAGCAACTAACAGGACGTCCTGACTTTTATGTTACAGTTTAATGAGAGTGAAGGCTGCTTGTACATGGGTGCTGGTGGCCCAGTGGGTAGGATACTTGCCTCTGGATCAAGAGGTCATGGGTTCGAATCCTAGATTCACTGTACCACCACTGGGTTCCTAGGCAAGACCTTTAACCCCAAGTTGCTCCAGGGAGACTGCCCCCTGTAGTTAGGAAACAGAAGTTGCTTTGGTTAAAAGCGTCTGCTAAATGCTGTATAGGTAGTGTAACTGTCTGTGATAGGGCTTTAGAGACAGGACCCTGCATGTGGGCGAAACCTTTACATCTTCAAAAAGATGTAAAGAGGCACTTTGTGAGGAACCAGTTTATCTCACTGGACTGAGTATTCTGGGTTATTTGCTGGTTCCAAGTGAAGGGGCAAGTTCTAATCACAACACACTGATCTGATAGAGAATTTCACAAGTGAGGAACAGCAGGCCCTCCCTTCAGCAGTCAGATCTGCTTGCCAGATAAGGTGCATCCTGCCTTTCCATCGGAGCGAGTGTCTGAAGCTGTTGGGGACTAGCAGAAGTGCAGGGATAGTCTTATAACTTACTTTTAAATGTGTCTGAAAAAACTGGCAGATCTACAGAGGGCGGTGTTTCATGAAGCCCAACAAACACAATGAATATTTTCACCTGTTGATGACGGATGTTTGTAGGACGCCTGAGACCGTGGAACATTTGCTTGCTAGGTTTGTCATCTGAAACCTCTATTGAAACTGTTGAGGGGGTTGTGCGGAAATGTGGGGTGTCTTTCACTTTCAGAATGTTTGTTCCTGCTCGTTCCTTTTCTTAATTTTACTGGCTTTGCCTGCTAAATGATCTGTGAAAATTGTTAATGTAGCTTACAAGGCATAATTGGGCAGGAACACTAGATGTTGCCTCAAAAGGACTTTACCTTTTAGAAACTAAGGAATGCTAAAGTTTATGACCATGTGGTGTGTTTGTTATATGTGCTTTGGTTGAAGATCCACTGTTTGTAAGATGAATGTGATTTTCGGTTGTGCTTTGTGGAAGTTTGGGAGAAGGGAGGGGAAGGGTTTCATGGCGTAATAAGTGTTGTGATATGTTAAAGCATAGATAAAATTCTTTTTCTCTCTTCTGTTTCTTTCCTCATCACTGTTTATCCTTTTTTTCTCCTTATCTTTCTTATATTCTCTCTCCCTTACATCTCTATCCTCAGTTGGAGCAGGTGTGGAGGTATTCCTCACAGGAAGGTGATGAAACATCATACCATGCCCCTAGTCATCTCCTTCAGAGGGAGCAGTGTAAAACTTACTCAGATCACACAGATCTTTCCCCTTTAGCACTCCTATGGTCTTTGAGTTGACTCTGCACTTATGAATGTGAATGAGGTTAAGGTTTTCCCCAGATAGGCTCTCACTAGCATCTGCAGAGAACTTAAGCAAAAACCTACACCAAAGACCACCTGTGGTCTTACAATTTAAACATATGGTGCAAATAAACAATGACAATTTGTGAATTGTGCAAAAATGTTTACATTTATTTGCATCAAAACTGTATAAATTAGTATAAAACTTACAGATATCAGTCTACAGTACTGAAATCTTTTTGAAAGAACTAGATAGGTCTGAGTGTTACATAGCTTAGTCACCTTGTACTCTTGGAGAATTTGGCCTGGAGCAAGTACAGTGGGACCTTAACTTACGAGTGTCCCAACTTACAATGTTTTTGAGATATGTCGATTTTTTGTTTTGAGTTGAGAGCTAAAATTAGGGTTACGAGCATTTATTATCCAAAGCAACTGAATGCGAAAGACAGTGCTGAGAAGAAGCAGATGATGTGCACTGAATTAAAGAAATAAATTAGAAAAACATGACCAAGGTGTGCGTCGACTTGGCAAATCAAAATATTTTCTAAACAGCGAACATCTATCTATGACAACTTGGAGGAGCTGGTGGTGTGGTTGACAGAGAAGCAGTTCGCAGGAGATCCTGCAATGGAGGTCATAGTCTGCGAGGAAGAGGAAAATGCGTACTCAGCAATTCAGTTCCTGGAGTGCATTGTAGAAATCAAAACATGGTTGTCATTGAATTTTCTACATTTTAATGAAAAAAAGACAGAAGTCATGTTTTTTGGAGTGAGTGACAGAGTTAAAATTGACCTAGGTTCGCTAATTCAATACTTGACACATACAGCAAAAAACATCTGTGTGTCAGACTGGACAGTGAATTGAAATTTGATGCACAGGTTAGCTCAGCGGTCAAATCCAGCTTTTTTCAATTAAGACAACTGTCCAGAGTTGATCCATGCTTTTATTACGACTCGCCTGGACTACTGCAATGCACTTTATGTTGGCATTAACCAGAGATCACTTGACCAGCTGCAGTAGCTCCAAAATACTGCTGCTTGGCTTTTAACTGGTACAAAAAAAATACGAGCACATTACTCCAGTCTTGGCTCTCGGTTCGTTTTCGGATTGATTTAAAAATGTTAAATTCTAGCTTTTAAATGTCTTCATGGCCTTGCCACCGTTATCTGTCTGAACTGCTTCACACATACGTTCCTCCATGTGCTCATAGGTCACTTACTTTTAGCTGTCCCCAAGACTAGAAGGAAGCTTAGGGGTGACAGAGCTTTTTCAGTTGCTGCTCCAAAATCATGGAATGCAGAGCCTTTGAACATCAGGCAGGCTGACTCCACTTCTGCTTTTAAGAGCTCTCTCAAAACTTATTTCTTTTCTTTGGCTTTTCAAATCTGTCTAGATGTTGGTTTTATTGTTTTTTTGTTGTATTTCGTCTCTTTCTTTTCCATATGTCAGTGTACAGCACTTTGGTCAACTGTGTTGTTTTGAAGTGCTATATAAATCTATTAAAGTTGAAAAACGTTGAAAGGTACTTTGACGAACGAGGCATCGGGTGAGCCAGTCTGGGCTGGTTTGAGAATTTCAAAATTATACTTAAATTATACATTATACTTAATAAAACAGTTTATTGCAGTGCATTTTATATATATATATATAGAAAGAAAGAAAGAAATATATATAGAAAGAAAGAAAGGTGTCTAAATATGTATCTTTGTGGGATTCCACATGGCATCCCAAGGGTGTTTTTTTCTGATTTATAAGAATAAGTAGAGATGAAACAACCCCTGCCCTCCAAGCATATTTCGAACCATCTGATGACCATTCCAGAAAGCCTGACCCAGTTCTAATCTGTCTAGCAGTATTTTATAATATAATCAGAGTGGAAAACTGCACTGAGATCAGGCAATACCAAGTTAATTATTTTTCTGTATTTAACACATTTATCAGAGCTAATGTTTCGTTTGATTTTCAATTCTGTAATGAAAAAAAAGTATGAGCGTTGTTAAAATTCCCATTTATGATAATAGAAAAATAAGATTGCCTAGCTCTTCTTGAATGTCATAAAATGAAGCTTAGTTTTTGTCCATTTTTATCCTTTCTGCATTCTCTCCTCTAATTTCCAACTTTTATGCTGTTTCTCTATGGTACTTTCTGCTTAGCAGGAATCATTTTTGCTTTCACAGGTGCTACATTAGCAAAGACCTTGAGAACTTCAGAGTTAAACTAATTAAGGTGGACTCTGCTGCCATACCAAGTAACGACTGGTTCTGGTATTCTCAATAATGTACCTCTTTTTTAAAATCTGACTTGGATGAGTAAAACCACAAGCCAGTCAATGAAAACACAGAAATGGTCAGACAGAGCTCCATCCTTACCCTTCACAGTAGGAACACTGAAACCATTGCTGATAACCAAACCCAGAGATATATGATCAAGAGGTGAATTGGGCCAAATGTGTATATCAAAGCAATGTAATTTTTTCAGAAGTGCTGTCAGTAGTGGCATCAGTGTGACTATTAAGTTGTAATAAAACAAGGAAAGTCTAAAAATTCAAGTTTTGACTGTATTTTGTGGGCCTGTAGATAACAGCTAGTAAGATGGAGAGCTTTTCATCGCAGTACAGAGATGTTCAATGGATTTAAACTTACCAAGTAATATTTTCTTTCTTTGAATGCCTTTGCATAAAGTGGTTACAACCCCAATGTGTCTGTCAATGTGAGGTCTGAGGGAGGCTGCCGTTAAAGGCAGCCTGCAGGTTTAGGTTATGTTCAAGTTAGTTTTGGTTATGTCAGGGTTTTGGGTGTTTTCATGGGTCAGGGTGCCTGTGTGTAGTCGGCAGGTGGACTCCAGGCTTGTGAGGAGCTTGGAGGCACCTGGTGATTACACACAGGTGATAATGGTTAGAGCACGTAAGGGTGTAGAGGTAAGGCGCGCTGTGATTGGTGGAGAGACGAGTCAAAGCCTGGGCTCTCCACTATCACAGTGCGCGGTAACCGATCATAGTGGGGAATCCATTTGCTTTATGGAGGAATTCGCCACTGTTCATTTTGGGGAAACATTTAGAGACACTGTACTGCCCAGCGGTTTCAGGTGGCGCCTCTCCGGTCGGGGGGGTGTGGATCGTGACGTTGGGCTCGCGGGCCAGATTTGCCCAGGAGCGAGAGAGAGAGACTTGGTTCTCACCGCGGTGAGCTGGACTCAAGGGAGTCAGAGCGAGAAGAGTCTATTCCCCACTGCGGGGGTCCTCCTACACTTCCCTGCTCTCTTTCCCTCTATCTGTATTGCAGGACAGAGGCAGAGTGGGAAACAAGACCCGGACTGGATTAGGACCTGGAGTGGTCCACGGAGAGGGCGAGAGAGGGGCGTGCAGTCAAGACAGGTACTGAGGGGTCTTCGGCAGAGACGAGTCTCCAGGAGGCTGACCCAGAAAGTCCTTTTCAGTTTAATTGTGTTGTGAAGTAAAATAAATACCCTGCCTGAAGTTCAAGTGCGTGCTGCTGCATTCTTCCCCGAGGTGACGACATGACAGTCAACTTGAGGATGTTTGAAGGAGCTTTTTCAGAAAGAACTGTTGCATTTCATTTGTTCTCAAGCCATGTTTCAGTTAAATACATAAAATTTGATTCTATTGTAGAAATAGGATCATTAAGTAAAAGTAATTTGTTAGCAAGTCATCAAACATTAAAAAATACTAACTTAATTGCGAAAGTTAGGCTGTTTTGTGAGTTAGGCTGCTGTTAGCTGGTCTGGTTGCATCTTGTTTTTTTTACTCCCCATCAGAACCCAGTAATTTTGCTGCATCCTGGTTCTTGAGCCACCAGTCACAACAAAGCATAGCAAAAGTTCTATAGTCAAAGTTCTAGAAGATTTAGATCACGCCTTTTTGGATTTGGTCACTTGAGTTGCAGGGATTTTTATCCTTTTTTTTCACTGCTGAACAGTACATTGTGCGCTGAGATTTCTAGTGTCAGGCGAGTTAAAGGACATTCTATGCTCTGAGTTATTATTGTTGAATGACTAGCCTGTTTATTGGGGTGTGGTAAAAGATATGGGGTGGGAGGTGCTTTGCACTTTTTAGATAAAACCTGGAGGCTAGCTGAGATAGACAGAGATAACGAACTCCCTGCACACACCAGTTCCTTACATCTTCCTCTGAAAAGTCCTTGTGTTGAGGCAAAAATGTTGAAAGCCTGAGTGTGGTGGTAGATTAGTTTGTCTGGTAACCTTACATCACAATGTTTCTTTCTTCATGAGATTATACTAATGAAGAAATGATGTACACAAGCACTGCCTGGTGTTGCCACACTCTGCCATTGTTTTTAATTTGGCCGTTTCAAGACGTGTGCAGTGCCTGGGCCCAGTCAACCTACATAGGGTCATAAACTGGCCTGAGCAGTAATGTCATTATGCTCCTTGATTTTCTTCAATTTTCCAAGAAACCTTTCACTTATGCATTTATATAATTATAATTTATTGCTACCAGTGAACTTTCTTCATTTTATTCTCAGTGAACTGGCCAAAGTAAAGCTACTAGGACAGTTGTTTGAAATATCAAAACTGGGAGATTGTGGGTAAACCTGGCCCAGTGGTACACTTTTTAAATTTTTGAAGACTGAGTTTCTGCTGTTTGAATTTAAGAAGTGGATCAGTGAGAACTGACATTCATACCCGTCAGTAAAATGCTGTCTTACTAAAAGTTTCAATTTAAATGATGAGCTTAAAATATAGAATTATCTCAGCCAAAATGATTACGTATCAGAATTTACAGCCTCTGACTGGCCATGGTGGGGATGGAAATGAACAAATAGACAGGTTTCTACAGTATTTACATTATTTTCAAGTAATAAAAAATAAAAGCACAACTTTGGGTTTTATTCAGACACTGACTAAATGAAGAAACTAATATAAAGTAATTTCCCCTGTCACTGTGGGACCTGAGTTGACCCTACCCAAACTGCCAAAATATAACTTTCTAAGAATGAAAAGTAGGTTATCCCACTCAGTCAAATGCCTTCTCTGCATTCAAAGGTATCACGGCCTCAGGAACAGCATTTCAGTAGGAAGTAGAGCTAATTGAGGCAAAGATTCCCAGTAAAACTCCACCCAGCCCAGGACATTTTACACTCTAATAGTAATATGGCCATAACGATAAGGTGCAGCTACCTGCTCAATTGTACGTGGTCTGATTCTTTAAAAAAAAAAAAATTTTAAGTCAGTAGAGGCTAAGTGTTGTTGAGACGAGTGAAGCTCAGGTAAAATGCCTTGAATCCATTATCAATTCCCACAGGATCTGTTAATATGCCCTGATCAGTTTTGAGTTTTGAGATTAGATAAGAGGAACAGGTCCAGTGTAGACCCAGCATAGTGCTCAGAATTTGCAAGCTATTTCCCCACATTCATAGAATTTTAACTTAGAATTAAGCAAAAGTTCAGTGATATTGTGTGACATCATGTTCTGCCTTTAGGTAATGCATTCTTTGTGCATTTCTTGAAACTGACTTGAAACCAAATCTACTTCAGAAAGATGAACTTGAGAAAATGCTCATTCTAGTGAAATCTGAGCATGATCCATTTGTATCTCACAGACCCCACTGACCACCATGCTTCTAATCACTTGTATTTGTATAGCTTACCCTTAACATAACTCTCGCTGTGACTGCATGATGCACCTCAGTGCTAAGCATTTGTCCTGTGTATGATGTGTCCAAGCGTTGCACTTTACAGCAAGTTTCAGTTTGATGGTAATTCATGAGTGCCAGAAGTCTTTTTTATGGTGGGGCATGAAATGGGGCTCTACGTCTCAGCTGTATTCAGGGAAGGGAAAAGTGGAGGTACGATGCCCCCCCTGCTATAATGGTTCAGGTGCCCATGTGGTATTTTAATTCATACCTTAAGGTAAATTTTATATGACATTCTGGATGAACAGCCTACCCACTACTAGGTACTGTGTAAGTGCAGATTATGCTTGCCCTATAGACCCTGATTGTGATTCCGATTCTTCCTCTGCTAAGCACCTCTGCATGAGGATTATGCTTTAAAGGGGTTGTGCAATACAGAAAATCACTGGATTCATTCATGACTCTGTTACTCAGCTAATTGCTTCAGCAATGCCGTTTTAGGAAGAGGGCAAATGAATATGAAAATTAATATTTAAAATGTTACAAAAAATCCCAAAGTGTAAAAAATTGCTATTTGACATGGGAATGGGTTAAAATGGATTAGCTGAGAGATTAAGTTGTTTTGGCTGTGTGATGTGTGCCTCCTTTTAATTCGGATTGGCACTGTCTCCTGCTGCTAAAAGAGAGGAGATAAATGCACCTTAAGCAGCACTGTTCGCCTCCTCTGACTCCTCCGGCAGTGCTGCCCACCCACACTAAAAGCCTCTTTAGGACTCTTTAATTGGCACAGCTCGGCTGATCTCCATGGCAGCTGCTTCTGCTGTTCTCCGCTTTCCCTCTCTCTTTCCAGACTGCTGGAAATGCAGACACAAAATCTTCCGAAAAAAAGACTTCTTCATGGAAAAAGGGTTGATTCTGCTTTTTATCTTAAAATTATGCCTTTTCTTGTGATCCTAGAAAATGATTTCCTGCTCCACAAATTTGATTAATTATATCAACCTGTCAGTTTATCAGTTTCATGGGGCAGCTTTCAGATTTAAAATTAGTGATTGGCTGTCTGAGATATGGCATTTGGAAAGGGTTGGAAAGGATTCATTATTAAGGTATAATTATATCAAACACTTATTATATTTCCATTGAGGAAAATTGTAATTAAACAACATCCCCCACGCCCAACCTCCTCTTCTACCAGACAGAAATTTTGCCAGCCTTTAATTTGTTTTCTTTCGATTGTTCCTTCTAACCTTACCCCAGTAGGGAGCTGTTCCTCAAGCATTTTTAGACAATTTGAGTCGTGAGCAGGTTCAGCTGTGGACAACAAGTAAATGAGCATATTTGGGGTGTGAAAATGAAAGAACCCGAACACTGTCAAAACTTGTGACTAGTTGACATTGATGTCCATATTCACAAAAGGTTTGGTATTTGAATACCAGACAGACTTAGTGGAGTGGGCCATGGGGAAAGATTCAGGAGAGTCCATTACATTATTCAGAGTTCATTCTTAATCTAACAGAAAATGCAGTGAGTGACAACGATAAAACCAGAATGCCCCCATTATAATCAATGAAGCAGTCCATCATCAGAATGACACGGCAAAACAAAAGGTAAAGAAAAAAGAGAGTATTACCATTCTTTGACATTTTCGAATAAAATGAGAAGTGTAACATTACAAATAACATTTTGGGTAAATGATCTGCTTATTGAAATTATTTGCTCATATTCACAGGTCTATTTGCGTTTTTTCACAGCAGTGTATTTGTATTTAAAGCTTTGTGCGGAACCTCTGGTATTGAAGAAAGCTGGTGTTGCAAGGCTAACTTGTAAAATCCCCCTTTTATTTTATTTTAAATGTTTTGGAGAAGCTTTGGGCCTATGTGTGCAGTTTGTGGCCATCACTAGGGGCCGTATGTGTCTGGAGACAAACCGCTCAAGCAGAGTGCTCCTGTCCCAGATGGTCACTAATACGACAGTTCTGCCAATAAACATGACGTGAAATCGCTTTGTCACAATTCAACATGATTAAACTGCTTTAACCTTACTTCTTGAACTCTGTCAGGAAACATTCCACTAAAAAACTGCAGGATTTTGATAGTTTTTTTTCAGAGATCGCTTCATCAATAAAAGAGACATCATTTTATTCTCTTTTTCTCACTATCTCCTCCTTTTCCACCTCCCCCCCTCTCTCTTACCAGTACGTTACATCAGTTGAGACATATTCTTAACTTCTCTATTTACCCTTTTGTTGTTTTTATTAATAAAATCATTCATAAAAAGGAATAGGTGGGAGGAATGCTTTTACATCTTTACCCATAATGGTAATTAGCTCAATCACAGATATATGAATGAAAGTGACCATTCTGTCATACACAAACACAGCGTGAACAACACGGAATTCAACCTCTGCACTTAACCCATTCACCCAGTGAAGCAGCCAGGGACACGGCGCCCGGGGAGCAGTGTGTGGGACGGTACCTTGCTCAGGGTACCTCAGACATGCCTAGCGGTCTTGGGAATCGAACCCATACTTTCTGATTACAGGGAAAATGCTCTAACCACTAGGCTACCAGCAGAAGACAGGCAGTCTAGATACTATAATTTATAAGTAAACTGAAACTCATGGATATAAATTAATATATTTAAGAACCAAGCAATCATATATTTTTTCCAAAAACAGCTGTAGCACCACAGCATGACCTCCCGAGTCTCGCTATGCAAGAGCATCCCGCTGTGTGAACCTTTCTCTGCTGTGACCAGTTAAAACCAAGACAGTATCAGCTCTTTCTCGCCTCTTTTTAGTTTTAGTGTGTTGGTGAACATCGGATAAGTATATCTGGCCTGTGATCAGAAAAGTTCTAGCTCTCTGTAGGATATTAGGTACTGTGGGACATGGAAAACATTTTTGTGATTTACAGACAAATGAGGAGGCATTAGAGTAAAAGAGATTCTGTGTCAGTGCGATTTATATATTTATTTCAGTATCGACTTCTTGAGGTTTTGCATTGGGATAAGATACTATATTTGAGCATTTGCTGTGTTTGGAACAAGGTGTTACGCTACTGAATTATGAGACAGTTGTGTTTCCTAGGTGTGTACTAACAATCAAGTCTTCTGCTGTGAAAGAAGAGCATAAAAAACACTAGTGTTTCATGCTTTGTTGTAATACTGAGATGATCCAGCTAGAATGACCCAGATTCAGTAAAAAAAAAAATTTGGGGGCCAAAAAGTAAAAGTACAAATAAAATAATCGACATGGTAGTGACTAATATGAATTAATCAGTAACTATTAGAAATTTTTAATATCTGTTATGAATGCTATATCATATAAAATATTTTAGGGTTGGGCAGTATACACATTTTTTCATATTTTCATAGGGAGATGCATAAAAGCATTTATGACCTGTTTACACCTGGTGCCTTCTTGTGTCTTCAGAATTAGGATTATTTCTGGATATGGCCAGGCCACATAAAAATGCAAGTGTAAACTTACACAAGACACAAGTTATCTATTAAAACAGATATACATCTGATCAATCAAATCACTTCAGGAGGTTTTCTTAGATGCATTCTTGGCCACACATGCTAAATGCATCAATCTCTCTAAGATGCATTTAACAATAAAATCCCTCCCAGTATTGTCACAGTGCCTCCCCATGGCGTTTTTCCTCATGGAAGAGACTGTCCTTCAGAAAGCTGCTTCTCTGCTGAGTTTAGATAAACTTCACCACCTTGTTACAGTACACTGTTTTAACACACATGGTTAATGACAGGAATAACACAGTAGTTTTCCCAACAACTGGCCTCTTATAAACACCTTCTTATAAAATCACCCTTTTATGTTGAATAGAAGCTGTAGCACATTTGCCAACCACAGCATGCGGTACACTGTTACAGGTCAGATTTGGACTGAAACTGATAATCTGCTGAGACAAACTTAAATTAAAACTCATGTTTGAGAAAGTAAAGTCAAGGTGACTGATCAGACTGACAGAAAGCCAAAGCCAAAACTGAACCTGTTCAGTTGCAGCTTCCAGGAACTGCAACTGACTTATAGACCCTGTCCTTGGGAAATCAAGTCAAGGCATGTAGGATTATTGCCATCTCTGTGATATACACAGTATACAGTGAAGTGATACAGCTTTCCTCCAGGATCATGCTGCTACCCAAAACAGCACAAGCCGACAAAACAGGGTCAAAGTGAGCAAGAAAGAGAGAAAACAGAATAAGACAGACAACATACAGTGAATACTGTATTCTAACAGTAGAGTTGTTAAATGTGCAAACATGTAAATACAGGCTTTATTTATTGAGGTACACAGCAATAAAAATGGGTGTTTACAGGGGCAGTTGGGGGGTGGTAGCCAAGTGGGAAGGACACTTGCCTCTGGACCAAGAGGGCATGGGCTCAAATCCTACCTTCAGTATACCACCACTGGGTTCCTGAGCAAGACCCTTAACCGCAATTTGTTCCAGGGAGACTGCCCCTGTGTTTAGGGAATGCAAAAATAATGTAAACGTAATATGAATGATCTGTTTCAGGTGGAACAGTTCAGTGAGTATATGCATTGTGTTAGAGATGTTCAGTTCATGTGTGTGTGTGTGTGTGGGGGTGGGTACAGTTCATGATTCATTTCTGATAGCCTGAGGGACAAAACTGTTTCCCATTCTGGTAGTGGAACCTTTTGCCAGATGGGAGGAGGGAGAAGTGGGTGTGTTAAGAGAGTGTGGGGGTCATGCACAATCCACAATGCAGTGTGTGGTGTAAATGTCTGTGAGAGAAGGGGGAGAGACTACCCGATGATCTTCTCACTGTACTCTGTAGGGTCTGAAACTGAATGATTTCCTTTCCAGGCCATGATGCAGCTACAGAGAATGCTTGCTCCCTCAATAGTATGTGGTGAAGACGGGGGGAACTGCACTCTCCTCAGTCCTATCAGGAGGTAGAAATGCTGCTGAGCCTTCTTGGCAATGGAGCAGGTGTTGAGTGTCCACATGAGGTCTTTTTTGACAGTCATACATGGCTGTAAGTAAAAGAGAGCAAATCACAGTTCAGACTTGATTGTTGCAAACTAATGCTAACATGACCCTCAGAGAAAAACTCATATCTGAGAGCATAAAGCTGAGTGACTCTGTTAAAGTGGCAGTCAAAATCAAATGTGTTCTGTTTTGCCATTGGGATTTTATGACACATTTGATTGACCCACAGAGCAATGTGGCTCGGTAGTCTATACTCATGGTGCCGACGGACTGGTTCTGCAGGGAGGAGAGCTTCGCCACCAACCACGTTCATAGGTCTGGGGGAGCTAAGGGTCCATGTAAAATTTATCTCTAAATTTGCATGATCAGAATCAGAATCAGAAATAGAATCGCGTTTATTGGCCAAGTATGTGAGCGAACACATACAAGGAATTTGATTCCGGTAGATGGTGTCTCTCAAGCACAACAGTATAAAAAACAGTGTAATAAAATGATTGAATGAAGTATGGGGTTAAATGAGGGGTTTAAAAGTGGGACACACATCTCATTTAAAGCGTTAAATGTGAAATTAAAACTGTTATTTTAAAAGTAAAATGAAATCATTTTGAAGATTAGAATCACATCTTCACATATACGTTCACATATAGTTAATATGAAAGTGTGTTAAGAACCTGATTCATGTATAATATTCTCGGTTTACTGTGACCTGATGGGCAGTTTCAGGAGCCTGATGGGTAGTTTCAGAAAGATGTATGTTAAAGGCAAGCAGTAAGCTTTAGGGCTTGTATAAGGTTTCAGCTGACTGATGGGAGGGTTTGGCCTTGTACTCGGGCGTCCAGCTGCAGATTTGGCCAGCAGGTGTCTGAACCAGCAGACACGTTCCAGCAAGGAATAAGCCCCAAGTGGCTGCTGCTATTTTCCATTTGTGGATCTGACACACATCCTGCAACAGACTGCCTTAGCTTCCCCTGGGCTTTAGTCCTTAACAAGACACACATTTCTCTCAGCTCAGTGTGATGCCTTGTTCTGGACAAAGAACTGGGACAGGCATTCGGGATTGCTGAAGTGAACCTAACAATAGTGCGTATGATTTCACTTTTGTGTTTGCTACCTTTTTGATAAGCCCCTATTTGTCTTGAGCCCCTTTACTGGGTCAGCTTTTACGCGGTGAAATGAAAGCTGAGCTTGAGTTTAGATTGCAGTTTTGACTTTTCAGGCAGTAGGATTAAGAAGCGTATTTTTCTCAGGATTCATTAAAACAACCCAGTGGACCATAGAGGGGCTTGCAGTTAGAGGAAATGACAGAGCACACTGAGGATGCAAATTTTCCTCATGTGCTGACTGCTGTACCTCATCTCTTTCAGTGAGAAATAGGACTGGTTCTAGTGCGCTAATTATTCACAAAACACAAAAAAATATATCAAGTTACTTCTGAGACCTTCTGCATTAAAGCTGAAAACCTAGTCCTTGAGTTGTTGGTTTGGTGATCAGATTTTTCCCCCTTCATCTGAAATGTAGTCAAGTCAACTCAAGTAGATATTATTGACATTTCCACGATGAAACAATGATCCTCCAGGACCATGCTGCAACACGAGCAGAACAGAACGGGACAAAAATGCAAACAGGACAGAACACAAGAGCAACAATACCACTACAGACAAGACAAGACAAGGTTCAGGGCAAATGACAATGGCTAACTCTAGGATAAGTACAGTATTTGAAAAGCAACCGTGGCCCATATGGGAATCGAACCCACAACCTTTGCCTTATTAGCACCATGCTCTAACCAACTGAGCTAACTGGCCATCTCTACTCAGTCAAATAAGACATATTTGTTGACTCAAGTTTGCTTCAGTAGAGCAACAGGTCTAATGAAGCTATCTGCCTCAAATAGCATCACAGGTATGAGAAGAAAATTTGATGGTGTTTGGTGGAGAATGATTGGTAGAAAGAAAGATGTTGGAACATTATTTGAAGTTTGATGATGATTGTCAGAGAGTTTGTCAAGAATCTTGTTCTTTGGTGTTTGATTAACAGTATTGGCATTTTATGGACAATATTGATGGTTGGTGAAGAATACTGACTGGCATGCACTTTGCCACTATGATGGAGCACCAAGGCTGAGATAGCTTATAAATTAATGGTAGCATTGAATTAATGAACATAAAATGCTGTATGTGGATATGTATCGATACTTAATAGAATTACCTTTTTTTTTTTACTTAAAATGTTCTTGACATCCATTGATGACGTATTTAGAAACCAAAAGCATTCTTTTGGAACCCACTTTTTATTGACCATGGCGCATTTCAGTCACAAAAGCATACACCAGCAGGGCAGTCAGCAGAGTTACCATCTTTAGTTATGTTCAGATTGCAGATTTAGGTAGCATTAGTTAACCCAGCTAGCTAGCATAAAGTGTTTTTCTGTATACAGTACCCCAACCAGTTTTATGCAGATCAGGAGTCACAGATTCAGTCACACGCATTTTTTTTAGAGAACCGAACTTATAGTTTTTTTGCTTTTTTGTGGCAATAAATATATCTTTTCAGGATGTTTTCGCACAGGAGGACCCGTACATCTTGACACGGTGTCCCAATACTTTTGTCATGTGACCTTCCAAGTTGCATATTTCAGCAGGGAAAGCACTAAGACACTTCAAACTCCACAGTTCGGTAGATCTCCAGGATTTGTATTTTTAGCCAGAGTAGATCAGATTTTATTCTCCAAAAACTGTTTATCTTGCTGCAGTGTCCCAATACTTTTGTCTCACACCCTTCCAAGTTGCATATCTTTGTGGGAATTTAAATAAAAAGAGAAGAATAAGGGTAATGCATTAAACTGAGTTTAAAATGACATTTAAGTGTTCTGGGAGCATGTTTGGGGACATATTTAGGGTTTACTGTCATGTCAGCACCTCAGGGAAGAATACAGTAGCACGCACTAGAGATACTGGCAGGGTATTTATTTTTCTTTTCAACACACAAACTCAAAATGACTCTTTGGTTCAGCCTCCTGGAGACTCGTCCCGACCGGAGACCCCTCAGTCACTCTCTGTACTGCACGCCCCACTCTCGCACTCTCCGTAGACCACTCCAGGTCCTAATCCAGTCCGGGTCTTGCTTCCCACTCCGCCACAGTCCTGAAACACACAAACTGAGGGAA
>JBBJLR010129549.1:0-17770 GCA_037577145.1 Brachypetersius gabonensis | reverse complement strand
GTTTCCTTAAGTGAAAGGAAAGGTTTGGTGAAAAGTTTTCAGCCCTCTATACACACTAATTCCTTCCTACAGCCCTGAGGGCTAAGGCTAAGGCTAAACCCCCCTTGTCTTTCCGTCCTAGTGACGTCCCTGTTTCACAGTAGGTATACAATCCAACTTATTGAATAGATTAACGGAAATATATAAGTGTCTCACATTAACGCAGCACTTTAACGCCGATAACGGCCCACCACTAAAATATATACACACACACACACACACACACACACACACACGAACAATAATAGCACAAAGCGGACAAATAGGTGATTCCAAACCTTTCTACTGTAGTGTGTCTTATGTCTTTCCTCTTTGCTGTCTAACATTAATCATAGTTACTGTCATGGTCTACTGGTAGTCCAAATAAAGTGAGCATATCTGGAACAAAATCTGGAAAGGTCATTTGCAACAAAAACAACAGTCAAATAACAGTCACAGGTAAATAGCCTGAGCCTGGAAAAAGGTCTTGAGAAGATTTCTGTGTAGAGTTGTAAATCACTGATGGTCAGTGAGGTCACTGTTGAGACAAGAGAGAGCTCCTCATTGGTAATAACCCCAAACTCAAACTGCTTCTTTGGGGAAAACACGCTGTATTCATTTTGGCAGATTCTTGAGACAAGTGAAGAGACGCTTTAAAATAACAGCTATATAACTAAAATAGATCTCAAGTTCAGCTGCACTCTAATAGAAGTCAGGCCTCTCCACAGCTTTAACGAATCCCAGTCAACGTAAGTTTCACAATGACCTTCATATGCAGCACCATTTCACTGTGGTACTGAATACAATCAGCTGGTTGCAGCCAGAAAATCTGTTTTTTTTCCTAGGATAGAACAACTGGCCAGTTGAATCACTGCTAAACCACCCTTTTCCAAGGTAAGATGAAAGTTGTTAAGGCCTGAAATAAACACTACATTTAATACTGTTTTTTGTGGTATCTGCCATGCAGAGGCAATCAAGATACTTTCACAAGTTCAGAAAATCTGACTTTAGCTGCTACTGACTTACACACTTGACAAACGCTCAGGGGACTTTTAACACCATTTCAATGTCCAAGATGTAAACCCTATTCAAAGAAGCATCTGATTATTCTACTGATTAGTAAATGATAGCTGGAGTAATTTCCTTCAGGCTCAATCATAAATAGAATTCTAATGATACCCATGTAAAGGGTGGCATAGACCTTCTAGAGTCACTTTAAATTTCTAGCTGAATTCTGTGCCCCACTATATCACAGACTTTAAAGACTGATTCAAATATTTTTTTACTGGGCCAGTTATTGTTCATGATTAGAAATGTGTTCAGTCATAAATTCATAAGGACACGACTCTGCTGAGGCTAACTACAGAGATTCCTGGGGCTCTGACTGCCCAGCAGGTATTGTCTCCTTCAAGTCTGGGGCACATGAGTGAGAATAGCTTCAGTGGACATAGCTGTTCCACAAACACAGCAGAAGGACTGCTGGGCCTGTGTTGACTACGCAAAGGCGTATCTGTATCTACCTCCATCTCTATCAGCCTTTTCAAGCGCTATTAACCAGCACCGCGGCCCATAAGCAGCTATGCAGTCGTCTCCGCACGCAGCTGTTGGCTCGTCTTCACCAGAGGTTTAAAGCCTCAGCTTCTGCACACGCATGAAATGTTCCCTCACTCCAAGATGTCCGTCTCGAATGGCACTAGGTGGTAATAGGACAGGTTGGTGACATAAGCCTCTGTGCCGTCATCGCTGAGGTCCTGCTCCACAGACAGACACTCCTTACTGTCGTCCTCATACCTGCATTGGACGAAGACATAAGATCAGTTTCTTAATGTATGAGTACATACAGCATATAGCATTTTGTTTATTGATGTATTTATTTATTTTCTTACTTTTACAAAGAAATACGTTTGAAATGTTAAATTAAGCGGTAGGTTGATTATTAGGGCTTGGCTAATTAAAAATAATTTTAAGGTACTTAAAATGATTGCTGGGCAATATATCAATACAATAATAGGTAGAGTTTGGAAAACAGCATAAATTCAAAAGTACTGTGTATACCAGGGGTTTCTAACCTGGGGTCCGGGCCCCCCTTAGGGGGGGCGCTAGAGATCACAGGGGGTGCGCGAAATTTTGTCTGCACTGAGGTTACCAAAATTATATTTGTGCACATTAAATTCATAAAATACCAATATCTGAGAAACATAAATGTGTATGAGTATAAGAACAAAAACCTACAATCGCTGTTAATTACAAACTTTTATTTGCAAAAAAATAAATTACTTAATTGTTTTTGTGTGTCTATGCGGGTAGGAGTGGCGGTTGAGGGTGTGGGGGGGGGGGGGAGCTGGCTTGTCTTGCCACCAGGCTTCAAGGAAAAAAGGTTGGGATCCCCTGGTGTATACTGTACTGTAAACACTGCAGCTGGAGCTATCTAGAATGATTTGCTCTTTGAAATCCTGTCACTTACCCACATACAAGTGAATTTTGGTTCTGCTGTAACATTCAAATTTTAGTAACAGTGATATAAATGTTACGAGGGCACTGCAGTGGTAGGGAGATTATATGTCATTGCAAATAGAATCAAACTGACTCTGTCCTAAAATGCTCCGGTCTTTCAAACATTAACCATTTAAATTGGCTAAATAATGCAAAGTTTTTTAAAGTCTCTTAAAACACATAAGGTTTTGATTCAGAAAAAATATGTTTCAACAGAATAAATATACAGAAGAATAATGTAATTTATAATTATAATACATGTAATTCTCCTGATACGGAACCAGGCTACAGCTGTGTGTGTTTAGACATATGCCCATTTATGTGATTATATTTACATTACTTTGCAGTGGCTAAAAGAATGAGCAAATAGCAATATGCTACTTTTGTCTTTGTGACACAACTGTATGGGTGTGGGTCTATAGTTTCATTTCTGAGTTTCCTTCACATTCTCAGGGAAGGAAATGCTAGTCAGAGGTGCATCCTGTGTGGGATGGACCATGTGCTCTCATGGAATGTTACATGAGCAGGACCAAAACCTTTCCCTTGGTGTACCCAGTAGGGTCTGAAGCTGAAGAGGCTGCATATTCAAAGCCATTATTTATATGTTTGATTAAATACTGTATGTTTGCTCCAATAGTTTTAGCTAAGCAGTGTTTCTCTTAACGATTATTACAGCTTGTTATAGATCACACACACAAATCAATGAGACCAAATCAAACCTTTCTGGTTTAAATGAGAAGTGTTATGGTGTTTCGAGAAAGGAAGACACTGCATTCCTGCATAAGAACACAGTCATTACTGATGTTCTATGAATTCTGGACTGAAAACTGGGTCATGTAACAAGACATTGATTCTAAGCACACGACAAAATAATCATTGCAGAAAAATAAAGTTAATGTGTTGGGATGGCCAAGGCACATTCCTGGCCTTAAGCCAAAGAAATGCTGTTAAAGGACCTGAGGCTAGTAGTTCATTCATTCATTTTCTGTAACTGCTTATTCCTTACTACTGTCACTGATACCCAGAGCCTATTCCAGGGCCTACAGGTTCGAGGCAGGGTCTCACACAAGGCAGGGGCCATCCCACCGCAGAGCGCATGCACACACCATTCATTCACACCTATGGTCAATATAGAATCCCCAATTCACCTGACACACGTCTTCGAACAGCGAGAGAAACCAGGGATCCCGGAGGAAACACAAGGAGAACATTCAAACTTCACACACATGGCTAGGACCCCCAAGCCTGGAGGTGTGAGGCAACAGTGTTACCCACTGCGCTACCATGTTCCCCAGGCAGTTAATATAAGAAATCACATCAAATAGCTAAAATAAATTGAACTTCCTCCCAGCTGTTACCAGAAATTGATCGATTGTAACCAGTTGTTCCAGTTTGTACCTTCACAAGCCAGTAAAAGCACCAGTTTTCCTACTTTTTGCCACTCAATTTTCCTACTTTTTATTTACTTTTTAGGGCTTGTGTGAAAGTCTGATGATGTTTTAGGTCATATTTATGCAGAAATATAAAGGAATTCACAAACCTTCACAAACGTCCATGTACCACTGCATGTGGAAGTACTGAAAGTAATGTTGGAAGTGCATTCTGTTTGACCCTATAGCAGCATAATTCATGATATCAATTCAATTCAATATGGATGTTGTTCCCAGTAATCCATTTAAATGGTGAGAACTGAATTTAGCATGTAACGGGAGAACAGAGAATATTCAAGTATTTTCTATTGTTTTGAAACCTGTCTCGAAACAAGAGTTTACAAACAACAATGCTCTAGACCAGGGGTTCCCAACCTGGGGTCTGGGCCCCCCTGAGGGGGGCGCGAGAGATCACTGGGGGGGCGCACAATTTTGTCTGCACTGACATTACCAAAATTATAATCATAAAAACATTAAATTAATACAATCCCAATGTCTGAGAAACGTAAAAGGGTGTGTGTGTATAGAGTATAAAAACCTACAACCACTGTTTATTTTTTGCAAATAAAAGTGTGTAATTAATCACTTCATTATTTGTGTGCGTCTATGGGGGTAGGAGTTGGGGTTGGGGGGGGCCCGGCTTGTCTTGGACACAGGCAAGGGGGGTTTCAAGGAAAAAAGGTTGGGAACCACTGCTCTAGACTGTATGCTATGATGACACTCAAGCAGTCAAACATGCAATCACTTAAAACACATAAAGCAGTTTAAGTAAATGAAATAGCATATCAAAAATAAATAGGAACTCACGAGTGCTCGGTCGAGTCTGTAGAGGAAGGTCTCTCCTTATCCAGTGGAACATTCTCATCAAATACAATAGTCTCTGTGTTCGCCAGACAGAAGCCATTAGACCTGATAATCTCTGCAAAAACACACGTAAACAAGAGTAATGATCTTAAAAAATGTGTTAATCTTTGCTGGCGTAAATATTCATTTTACAATTAACTTCAGTGTTTCTGCGGGATGTGTAGTTTTAGTGAAAAGTTATCAGACACAAATTCCTTATTCATTAGCAGATGACTTAAGTACATAAGGAATGGTTAAGAGCTTTGAGCAACCTTTTCAGAAAGGCTGCTAAAGAAACGGTTACTTCAGGATCAGGTGATGTTCTGAATGCACATGTGTTTACAGCCACGAACTGCAAAATGGGAACTTACATACTTTATTATTGAAAGGAAATGCATTTCTGCAACACATCACATACCTGAAATCTTTACTGGGCTCTGGAAGCATGGTTGTATCTTGCGGATGTTGTCATTTCTCAGCAATTGATCGAGTGGCGAACGCTCAAAGAATGTTAAGACCACCTCTGACCTGGAAAACTGAAAGCCACATTAGGATTAGCAACAACGCTGAGACCAACAAGCAATTCAGAGCTGTCAAATCCATAATATCGCAAACAAATAAATTCCTGTTTCTAAATACTACTAAACTGCAGTCAACGTTCCAAGAGCACCTGCGTATAGTGAAAAAACGCATTGTTGTGTTTTGGTAAAAAATGCCTAAAAATGCCCATTTTTATAGTGTAAACCCTAAATATGCCCCCGAATATGCTCCCAGGACACTTTTGTGTTAAACTCAGTTTAATGCATTACCCTTCAAGAAAATGTAAAGGTAAATAAATAATCAATCAGAAAACTTTATTGCTTAAAAACCAATAGCATTAGAGGTTAGCATTAGCGGCGTGCGGAGAGCAAAAACAAACACTCGTACTAGAGCTGGGCGATATGAGCTAGGCGATATATCTTTTGCAAGATACATCGCGACAGCATTTGTTATCACCCTCCACCATGCTCCTTTCCTATCATATGGCACAAGGGCATTAACAGAAAAGTCTACTAGTCGACTTCAGAGGCACCAGTCAACGCCCCCCGAGTGAAGTAAGCAAGTAAGCCAATTTGAACAAGAGCAGTGAGCTTTGAGCCGTGACAAAAAAAAAAAATGCGTTAGATTGAAAACTGTTTTTTGTTTTGTTTTTTTTTGAACAGCAGATAACTCATTCAATGCTGCTATTTGAAAACATTACAAAAACATTACAAAAAAAAATGAAGTAAAGCCCTGCGCGGGACTATTTTTTTCCCGCTCTTGCGGAATTTCTGACGATTCTCGCCCGCTCTCCCGGTCGCTCTACAATATTTTTAATAATTTAGAACTAAAATTATGCCACGCTGAGATGCCGCGACAGAGATAGAGAGAGAGAGAGAGAGAGACGTGCGTGGCAGAACGCTAGCCCGGTGAGAGAGAGAGAGAGAGAGTGAGAGAGAGAGAGAGAAAGAGAGAGAGAGTTGTTGAGCTTGCTGTTACTGATACTTAAACTAGAAGTAAGAAGTCAATACAGTTCCACAACAGACGCATTTTGTTATTCCAGTTCCAATTATTTGTTTTAATTTTCCATTTAAATGTTCCTTTTCCACTAAATAGCCCACACTCCAGATATCTACAGTAGATTGCCAAACTCCTATCGTTTGCAGGCTGCAGATGATTTCCATTTGTGGCACTTCAATATGGTAAAGAGCACAGAAGATAGAAAAATGTGGATCTGACTTAATCTAGCCGATATCTAGCCCATTAAAATATGCGACCCCCCTAGCTTAAATATTCAAATGATATGCACACACACACTACTCTTGTATGTGTGTGATTGCTGTATCTTTATTGTATTTGCAATTTCTCCTTACTCTGGAAAGGCATATCTCCAAATGTTCTCCTCAGTATAGACATTTAATAGGGGTGGAGACGGTTGATATTACGAAGTTGAAAATATGTAGACCGGATAATATTGTTGATATGAGATTGAAAAGAAAGAGTACTGTCGAGGATGACACCCAGACTCTTAACCTGTGGAGAGGGGAAACGGAGCAGTTATCAATATCAGTTTTAATTTAATTTAAGGAAATTTGACGAAAACAAGGTTTTTATTTCAGACAGGCAGTCAGTACGGGAGGAGGGTGATAAGTTGGACGTGGGTTCATTGGTAAGGTAGAGCTGGGTGTCGTAACAGTGGAAACTGATGTTAAATTTGCAAAAGACATTGCCAAGAGGAAGGAAATAAATAGTGAAGAGGAGGGGCCCCAGGACAGATCCCTGGGGCACACCAGAAGTAATAGGTGAAGGGTGGAATGAGAAAGATTTGAGCTGAATGAACGGAGTGCGACAGGAAAGATAAGATCTGAACCAGTCTAAGGGGGTGTGAGTGATACCAATGGTTGATAATCTGTTGAGAAGGGTGGTGTGACAAATGGTGTCAAAGGCCGCATTTAGGTCAAGGAGGATGAGGATGGTGAGTAAACCGGAATCTGCTGCCATGAGGTCATTAGTAACTTTTATGAGAGAAGTTTATGTGCTATTAAACCAGACTGGAACTGTTCGTGTAGGATATTATGAGATAAATGAGAGTGAAGTTAGATAGCAACAGCTTTTTTGAGAATTTTGGAACTGAAGGGTAGATTAGAAATGGGATGCAGATTATTGAAGTTGGTTGGATCAGCACAAGGTTTTTTCAATATTGGGGTTATTGCAGCAGTTTTGAAGGATACAGGAACAGTTCCAGTGGAGAGAGAGGAAAGGATGATGGCAGAGATAAGAGGGACCAGAGAAGGGAGACAGGCTTTAACAAGAGTTGTGGGAAGGGGATCTAGCTGACAAGTGGAAGGTTTGGAGTTACAGATGAGATCTGAAATTTCTGAGATGGTGGGGAGCTTAAAGGAAGAAAATAATGGAGTGGGTGAAGGAAGTTCAGGTCTGATACGGGGGATAGATTGTGGACCGAGGTGCTGATGCATCTTCTGGATTTTTTCAGTAAAGAATGACATGAGGCAGTTACAAAAAGCAGAAGTGTATAAATGAGGTGGTAGGGAGTCTGGGGGTTGGATGATGTTCTTAAATAGTGAAAACAGTGACTTGGTGTTGCCTATGTTAGAATTTATTACAAATGAGTAGTAGTTGGATTTAGCTATGTTTATACAGTTCTTGTAATGTAGCATTTGTTTATTGTACATCTCTTTTTGTACATGTAGTCCAGTTTTTTTATGGAGTCGTTCAAGTTGCTGGCCGTTGGCTTTCATTAGTCGAAGTTCAGGGGTAAACCATGGGGCAGAAAGGGAAAAGGATACAGATCTGGTTTTTAATGGAGCTAGAGAAATGATGAAGGCCAGTGTTGTAGTGTGTAACCAGCTCTTCAAGTGTGGTGAAATTATGAAGGTCTACGAGGGAATCAATGTCTCTGGTCAGAGGGTTGTTAACATTGTCCATGTGGATGTTGCAGTCCCCCAGCAGCATAATATTTGGTGAAAGTGTAGCTCAGTAGAGCAGCAACGTCATTCAAAAAGTTGCTATTTGGTTTTGGAGGGCGATAAACTGTTGCAAATATGGTGGGAGAGGGACCAGACAGCTGAGATACAGAACATTCAAATGAATCGGAGGCAGGAACAGACACTGGTGAAACTTTCCACTTCTCACGGTAAATTACCGCGATACCTCCACCCCGGCCGGAGTCACGTGGTTCACAGGTGTAAACAAACCCCGGCGGAGTGGATTCATTGATATGTGAAAAGTCATTTGGTTGTTGCCAAGTCTTGGTTAAACAAAGTCCAGCTTACGGTCGATGATGAGATCCCCAATAAGAGACCCTTTCCCCGTGATGGAGCGGAGGCTGAGTAGACCAAAGTTGAGAGTGGTTGTGTCGCCTTTGACTGTGTTAGCCGACCAGGCTAGGCTGGCTAGGACACTATGGTCAACAGTCCGACTGGTGTTACGTGGAGGGCTCCTGAGGTGGACCAGATGGACTTTATTGATGTTGAGGTGTCTTGATAAATATTCTGGGACCCACGAAGGATGTATCTCCGGCGAGGCTGGGTAGCGATGTCCGGTTAAAGATAAAGCGCAGCCGGTGGGGGCACTGAAAGGGGAAGACGAAGCCTGAGAAGCTCAGCTGCTGAGTAGTGTAGCAGACCCGCCACAGGTTGGTACACGAGCCCCAGGATAAGCCAGACAGTCACTGATCAGATATATATTCTGCCATTCCACATTGTAGATGAGGTCTAGGGCAGCTTGGGCATCAAGATGAGAAGAGTCGATTCTTGTTACTAATGAGCAACGGCAAAAAGTTCACTCAAGTATCTAAGTATCCAACTTTCTCGTATAAGATGGTGTTTGCCACGGCAAAAAAGTAGCGAAAATGTAATAAAATGAAGACAATATAATACTGTGTTGATTATATGAATATTTCTATTAAATTATTTAATATTTAAAAATACCAAATCAAAACATGCCCGACGGAGCGGCGTCAGTCTCGCCAGCGACTCCAACAATCTAGAGCAATTCAACAGGACTCCTCCAGTCAAATGACACCATAATTGCAATATCATTGCACAGGAAAACTTACTTGGAAAAGAGCAATAGCTGCCAGTTCTGTTTTGTCAGCTAATAAAAATCTGTGCTGGCTAACACTGCATTACAAGTACAAGTCTCACTCTCTCTCAGTTAGACAGGGTGAGGCCAATTGTGCTCTCTTGGACTCCAGGCCACAGGTGGTTTTGGGGATCAAACTCATGTATGAATGACCTACTTTAAACAATGCTTGGTCAACAATTTATCTGGTACATTACTATTTGTATCAGACGTGTGTGTGTGTGTGTGTGTGTGTGTGTGTGTGTGTGTGTGTGTGTGTGTGTGTGGAGGGCAGGGGTTCTTACCTTACATGGCATGTTGATGGTGTTCTTCAGCAGCTTCTCCACCTCATTCAGCTTGACTTCAATGTCCTTCGCTTCTTTAATCTTCACAAGGCCTGCAGACATGGAAAGACAAACTTTTAATGGCACCGAGAACAGCTAGGGAGAAAATATTATTTCAGACCAGATGTGCACATCGTGTTCATTAAAAACTGTTTGATAAGGCAAATGCTTTACCACTAGACTGTTTAGCACATCTGGATATAGTTATGCATTTGCACAGGCAGTGAACTGTCTTACAAAATTCAAACAGTCTAGACTAACAGCTTAAATTCCAAATAGCTGCAGCGGTATAATAACAATTATGGCTTTATATTAGGTTATTTTCAACATATCTCTGGGAAAAATAGCTGTGGTCTTTATGCACATAAGGTCATCTTATCTAGTAAACCCATAGAGGCATGAACAAATGCATCTGGCCAGAACCCAGATGTTTTTGGTAGGTCTCTGTAAGAACGGGAACAAATTGTAGTAAGAAGCTGACCATCAGCTGATACAGTTAACCTTTCCACCCCAACAATGCTATCTCAGCTCCACTCAACACTGTGCAGAGAGGAAAGAATAGAGATTTCTTGCAACTGACATTCTGCAGCACAAGACTGTCAGGAGCAGGACAATGTACCTTGCAATAGTTCTAAAAACTTTGCCATAGAAAAGTAATGTTTTGCATAGGCAAACACTTTCTGTGACATTTAGAAGCTACTCTATAGAATATGTTGATGGTATGAAAACAAAAATAAAAAGTTGTCAATATAAAAAAGTGCCTGGTCAAAATCAGGGTGATAGGGTTAGTAAGGAGAAGGTTATGTGTTACCTAACCTATAACAAATAATACATAACTGGTATTAAGACAGTACTGTGAAAAAGTACTGTTAAGTACAAGCTATTTTCTTTTTAGCATTTCAAAAAATAGAAATATATATTTTAGCCACTTACACTTAAACCTCTAAGCATTCGTCAGTTCTGGTTTGTGCACCTACTGCCACTATCACCATTCAACCATTCTTCAACCAACCAGTTACAGCTGTGTCCTTCCAACAAAAGCTCACACTGACATCCTGCTTCCCTTCCATTTTTTTTAATGAAGATTCTGTCATACATGAACACAGCACACAGCGTGAACAGCACAAAATTCAACCTTTGCTTTTAACCCATTCACCAAGTGAAGCAGGGGGAGGCAGGAACACGGCGCCCGGGGAGCAGTGTGTGGGACGGTACCTTGCTCAGGGTCTCTCAGAGGTGCCTAGAGGGGTGAACGCCTAACCACTAGGATACCAGCTGCCCCACATTCACACAGGCAATGACCCAAATACACATTTAACCTGTGTTAAAATGCTCTCAGGTGCAGGTCACAAGAATAAAGGCATGTTTCGGATGAGATATATATTAATATATAGATAGAAAATAATAAAGATACAGGGAAACATCCAAGACTTAAGACCGTAGGCAACCAAAATAGTCATAGTTTTCAAGACGCCACTACTAAATCATTATTACTAGGAAAAAAGTCAACCAACTTCTGAGACTTATTTTTAGATGTGATTACGAGAAAAAAAATTCCCTCTAGATTTCTGAGAGAAAAAATACTTGTTATTAAGGCTTCTGTGCATTTTTCTGTTAAATGGTGCCCTTAAGCTGAAAAGGGAATAACTTAACACACAATGGTCATTTTGAATGGACATTAAATAAATGAAATGCTGGTCACTGGCTTTTAACCGTACATGGAAAATGTTTCCTGACCATCAGAAAAAGTAACCAGACAGGTCACCAAATGCACCAAAAACTGACAGGCAAGCCGTGAAATACTGTCAAATATATCTAAGGGCCCCAAGCTGAAAAATGTTAGACTTTCCAGGAAAATAGAGAAACAGGGAAAAATCCTGAGTCTGTAATGTATTCATATCAGCTCTACCCACTCAGACAACTTCACTCTTGCCATGACGACGACGATGGTGATGAGCACATCCCACAATGACAAAGTCAGGCTCAATCAACACCCACACACGCAATAAGACCTCACAGCAATCTTTTCACACCAAAGTATACTGTGTCAGAGCACAGCAGGCTCAGCCCTGATATAACAGCTAATCATTACTGCTGACCCAAGTAGATGACATCAACCCCTGTAGCAGCAAAGAAGGATTAGCGGGTTAAATCATCGCAAGCTCTCAGGGACTCCTCCGCATCTGACTGGATTGCACAATATATTTTAAAACTCCAAAGTTCAATACTACTGTACATTAGTGCCTTATGGTCAGGATGTTAAGGGACCTTCCAAAGCAAATCGACCGCCTCTTCATGAGAGTGTTTCTCAGCCCCCTGAACTGAATTACTGGCAAATTGTCTACAGAATCCATATCCCAATATTTGAGTTATAATAAACTTCTACTGCAGTGACAAAAACACTAAATACTGTAATATGCCAGATACATGTTCTTCTCACAAAGAGTCAAAGTCTCATTTACTTAACATTGTGCTGCATTCACATGTTTAGTACATGCTCTTGTCTAGTAAAATGCTCCCCAAAAGCATTTTGTTGAGAAAGAAAGAAATACATTGTGGTATATCAGTCTGTTCATGGGCTCAAAATGTGGAAAATAAATTAATAAATTAATAAATAAATAAATAAATTAAATAAACCACTTTAACTGTTTTTCAAACAAAACGTCATGAAAAAACTCTCCCAGGCCTACAACTTAGAAATGAATTGAATTGTTGTTACAGCATATCAAGTCCTAGTAAGATTAGGGCAGCTGGTGGTCTAGTGCAGTGGTTCCCAACCTGGGGTCCGGGTCCCCTGAGGGAGAGATCACTGGGGGGCGCACAATTTTGTCTGCATTGACGTTACCTAAATTATATTCATAATTATATTCATTGCAAATAAAAGTGTAATTAATCACTTCATTATTTTTGTGCGTCTATGGGGGTAGGAGTTGGGGTTGGGAGGGTAGGAGTTGGGGTTGGGGACCAGCTTGTCTTAGACACAGGCAAGGGGGGGCTTCAAGGAAAAAAGGCTGGGAACCACTGGTCTAGTGGTTAGCGCGTTCACCCTACGATCAGAAAGTCATCATTGGTTTGATTCCCAAGCACCACTGAGGTACCTTGAGCAAGGTACCGTCCGCACACACTGCTCCCCGGGCGCCGTGTTCCTGCTGCCCGCTGCTTCACTCGGTGAATGGGTTAAACGCAGAGGAAGAATTTCGGCCTGTTCACACTGTGTGCTGTGGTGTGTATGACAGAATGGCTCTTTTAACTAATGATTCTAAGATTTGTAACTGTATAGTGAGCGTAGGGTTAAAGAAGTGAATACGTTCTTTACACAAAACAGATAATAGACGAACCACATGCCAGGCAGTGTTTGAGTTGTACACAGATCATTACGGATTATGACGTGGATGTGGGTCTCATCGTAACGCCTGACTCGTGACCTGTCAAGCCCAGCTGACAGAAACAGGAGCCAAAAGCAAGTAGAGCTGCGTTTATTACTGAGCCGAGTTTAAGTGCTGCAAGAAAAACAGCACCTTATAAAAACAAAGCCTGCTACTGACACTACTTCGTCCAGCGATGTGTTGCATTCCTCACAGGCGTCCAACAGCTCTCTTCCTGACAGGACATCCCAAGGAAATGTTGATTTCCTGTGTCCACTTCATGAGGGTTAATGTCCTCAAGGGACTATATATAAATACATTTCCTTTTACAACAAAAAAGACAGCGGAACATTTTGTAAAGGCAACACACATTTTCAATTTGATCTAAAAAAGCTTAAATCTGAGAAACAAAAAACATACTACTATTACAGATAAGCACAAAACGGCCAGTGAAACTCACTGACTCATTCTTGTTCACTACGCATCAGGGTTTTATTTACTGGTGCTTTAATATGAGGTGTCTATAAGAATTTCTGTGTACTCCATGCAGAGACCAACAGACAGATGACTTGACAAGAACAGTAACAACAGATAGAGTGTGTTAAAACACAAGAAACTGATAAGAATGCCGCTGTTTCACAATACTTCTGAAAATGAAGTGTCTCATCATGCTGGACCAATTGAACTCTTCACTCTCAGGGTAAACATATAATTTCTGTCAGAACAAAATCTTTTACATGTAAATTCTTTCTTTCAAGTTCTTTTTTGGATTTCTGCTGTTTCAGTCATCCTGAAAGCTTAGCATGATGCAAAGGACAGTCTGTCTTTTCAAATGAAACAAAAAATAAAACAAAAATGTGAAAAAGTTTGATCCTGTCGGTGATATAGTAATGGTGCTGTTCCAGGATTTTCCTGAGTTAGTCCAGCTCTGTCAAGCAGTCGGATTTTAGTGGATACCGCAACATCTGAATCTCAAAAATGCTGCTGGGCTGACAGTGCAACCAAGTGCTCTGGAGAGGCGGGTGGGGAGGTGAGCGCTGTATTTTAGGTTCAGTACTTAAAAGATTTGTTCTTTTAAACGAATCGTTCGCGAACGACACAACACAACTTCCCATTGACATTCCTCTGTTAACAGCAAGAACACGGACTGACCACGGATCAGTCTGTACAGTAAAGGACAGCCATAGAAGCACAAACCAATGAGGATCTGCTGGAGAGATCTAACATTAGCCTTATAGCTTCTGACTGCTGGCGTGCTTTTATTTATTTTTAACGGACCATAAGCTCTCGCAGCACTCGTGACACCGGAGCCCCCTTTCGCGGATCTCGTCTTTGTTTTGGGACATTAAAAGCTTTTGAGACCGATGTGGCACTAAATGCTGGGGAATTATTTTCTCTTACTATGAAGTTTGGCTCTTAAACAAGCATCGAGAAACAGCTCGCAGCCAGTAGCTACTCCGCAGCCGTCACTGTTTCAGAGAACTGCCGAAACCATAATGTTTATTTTTAGTAAAAATAATTAAACCGTAATTAAACCAAAGAAAAAGAGCCTTTCCAGAACTTTGTCTTGTTCAGCTCCGCCCCTCGTTCCCCATTTATTTTTCCTTCGGATCGGCATCAATCCCATTATTAACCTTTAGTGCCCTCAGTCACAGCGACGGAGAACTTTAATCCATGCCATTCCTGTCCATTTTTCTAGTCCCACCTCTACCTACCTTCCTCTACCCTTTTCTGCTAATTATGCCTATTTGGACTGTGTTACATAGCTGACTGTGTCACGAAACTGCCATTTCGTCAAACATGGCATAGCTTGATGCTCCCTCACATGCCACTTACTTTTGTCCCATGTCTGGTATGAGAGTTGGAGGTGGTCTAAAAAGCTGTGAGGGGGCTGAATTCAGGAAAACTTCCTCCCTTATTTATTCTGCTTCCCAAGCAAAAACGGCCTAAGCCAGATAGGCACTGTCTGTCTCTCTTGTTGCCTTGGAGACTCTGCATAAATAAACAAGGACTAGGTGAGAAGCCGGAATGAGGGAGGTAAATTTAGAGCACAAACGCTCAAGCACCATCTCACATCTCAGTGACAAATAATAGAACAAACTAAAATAATGAGCTTGGCAAGAAAGTGAAGGAGAGAAAAGCAAAGAACACCAGCATTCAGGCACAAACAACAGTGGTGACACACTCTTCTGTCTGAGCTGCTCAGGATCTAATCGCGTCTCTGAGCTGCCACCAGAGAGCCACATGATGAATGACAAAAGAGATTGAAGATAAAAGATAAGTAAGTAATTTCCCACTTGGGTTTCGTTTTCCATCAGGCATTGATTTTAGAAACGGGGTTTTAATCCAGTGTTTAATCCCAAGAGCGAGAGATGAAGATCAAGCAGAAAAGCTGTTTTGGAGCAGTTTCCACAACACATGCCGCCTCAGTGCCCACAGACAATAGAGAGAAGTAGCAGTGTGACAGAGCGCTGATTATAGATGTGGCACGAGTAGGGAGTCACGCCATCCCTGAGCAGACGTCTGGATAGATAACTGCTGACACAGCGATGGCAGTCTGGCGCTGTGAGGAGGAGTCCACAGGAACGGATACCATCCCAATAAACAGTAGCTGTATAATTGTGATGTTTCATGAGGCTTAATTACACAGAAAATGTCCAAAGTCAATCTTCTCCATGCCACAAAACAGGCCTACTGAAACAAATGGAGAGAGGTCAAGTCCTAAACAAGAAGCAATTGTTTTTGAATTGATAACGTAAGCAATGCCTGGTACTTCAGCCACATGTTTCTGTGCTTAACCTCAAACTTCAGTCAGTTGTAGGCAGTGGAAAAAAATACATAAACTTTATTTTAAAATAAATAAATAAATAAATAACTTAAGCAAATGAGGACACATTTTATTACACGAATTTGATGAGAAATGATTGTTGTATTTATTCTTCACATTGTTAGAGGAGTTATCGTCATTGTTTGACATTGTAAAAAAAGACACAGAATGTAAATTAAACGTAAACCTTAAATAATTAATAATGCACTTAACTATGCAATTGATTGTGCATTTATGTAATCATATTTATATAACTATGGATGAAAAGTGTAGTAAAACAATTATATACCTCTAAGGATTAAAATAGTTGAAAAAAGCATTATTTAAAAGTCTCTAAAAAAAAAAAAGGTATGTAACACCATAGAGCTTTTTTGGAAACCAGGCCTTGGCTTGACAGACTTTTCATACAGTTCCTAGTGTTCATTGTCTGCTAGACTTCTGCTAGAGCGAATGCCCTTTGCTTTTATGCATTAGATTAAAGGGCAACAATGTTTTTTTTTTTATTTTACCCCATTGAGCACTTGATAGCTATTCAGGCATTCAGTGGAGGAACGAATAACTGTAATAATTGATCGTGCCCAGCTGAGATGAAGAAAGCGGATTAGCGAAAATGACAAGAGGGCAGTAAAATAACAGAGCTGCATGAACACATCCTAACATAAACATCTTTATAATCTGTTTCAGGAACTGTCTGAATGCAGCTCAGGAGTGTTTGGCAAGTCCAGGTCTGGAGACACCCCTGCACAGCAGTTTAACATCATCTTGACTTACAGTCCTGAACAGCCTTTTACTCCTTGAAAGTTTGATACAGACATGCTGGAGCACAAAGAACACACGGAAATGGCCAGCGCAGATCAACCCTCAGCCCTTTAGATCCTGCAATAGGATTCCAGTGCCATGTGAGGGAAGACAATCTGTGTTCCTCTATCACAAACATTTAAGAGTGTTCATGAGTCTTTAAAACAGTAGCTTCTTACTGACCAACATCATTACCACTGGTTGTACTGAGTGCAGCTTTCGTCAACGAAAATTATGACTAAATATCGTCGTCAACGAACATTTATCATGTGACTAAAACGAGACGAGACGCAGCGTAAATGCTGGTCATGTGACGATAACGAAACGAAATATATCCTGTAATATTGTTGACGAATAAGAACGAGACTAAATGTGGTTTACAAAATAAAAACTGCGCTAAAATGTCTCTTCGTGTTCGTCGACTAAAACGAGACGAGACGTTATTTCCTGAACGATAGGGAGCGAAGACAAAAGTATTGGGACGCTCTGACTTTTTAGTTTAACGGCGTTATGTCCCAATACGTCCATTGAGGGGCACTGTGAATTAAATCTATCTAGAGTGGACAAAAGTTTTGGGACGGGAGAGAAATGATACACACACACAAAGTCCCTCTCTCTCTCTCTCACACACAGCATTTTTATAGGCAGCCTTTTCCTTATCCATGCAAAAAAAAAAGCTAATCCTAAATTGTTCTGATTTGGTTGTGTAGAATATATTTGTTTAGGAATTTAAAAAAAATATTCAGGTAAGTTCAGGCCAGCACACTGAAGGTGAAGACTTTATAGCAATAGACACACATTTTAATTTTATTCACCCTTTTTAGTCATGTGATGTTATTTAATTTATTTTATTTTATTTAAATGTATGTGTACGTAGTTCTAAGTTCTAACATGGTTGGTTGGCAAAATAAATGTCGTAAATTCAAAAATAAATTGTCTATTGCCATGTACAGTACAATATCCTTGATTCTTAAAGGTAACAATAATATAATAATAAGAGAACCTTGTTTGAATTGTGAAATAGGTTTGACTAAAAGAAAATTTAGATTT
>JBBJLR010129532.1:0-17774 GCA_037577145.1 Brachypetersius gabonensis | reverse complement strand
TCTCTCTCTCTCTCTCTCTCTCTCTCTCTCTCTCTCTCTCTCTCTCTCTCTCTCTCTCTCTCTCTCGCACTCTCTCTCTCTCTGTCCCAGTGATCTGACACACATAACCTCACTCTCTTGCCCCTTAAAGCCGCGCAGAAGAGAAAGACATAAAAGGAGACTGATAACCATCCCTTAGTCATATGCCTGCAGGACAAACTAAAGAGAGAGAGAGGGAGAGAGAGGGAGAGAGAGAGGGAGAGAGAGGGTGTGTGAGAGAGAGGGAAAGAGAAGATGACGTGCGTACTGGTGGTTATATAACAGGGCTTGAACATTGCATATGTCATAGCTGGAAGGTTACGGAGGGTGACATGAATACCACACATTCCCTCTGGAGTCATGTGCCTCATACTTCCACTGCCTTCACTCTGCTAACTTAGAACACACACACACACACTTACACACCGCTTAGCATCACAGACCAACTGAATGAGAGAGTGAGATTGAGTCAAACGTTTGGACACACCTTCTCATTCAACGATTTCCTTTGGTTTTATTATCCGCTACATTGTAGATTAATACTGAAAACATCACCTATTGACAGCTTTGCACACTCTTGGCATTTATTCAATCAGATTCATGAGGAATCGACCTGGAATGATGTTTAATTAACAGGAGTTTCTTCATCAAGAGTTCATTAGTGGAGTTTCTCTCCTTCCTAATGTGTTTGAGATCATCAGCTGTGAGTCGGGTTGGTCCACAGTTAGTGATCCTGTTCCACTACGGTTCTTCTGCACATTATGGCCAGAACCACTGAACTCAGTAAAAAACAACAGTCCACCATTCCCTGATTACAGAACAGATTCTGGTTTGTTTAACTCTTTTTTTGTTTAATGCATAATTCCATGTGTTCCTTCATAAATCATGTTTTCAATATTAAACTACAATGTAGAAAATAATACAAACAAAGAAAGTAGTGTGTGTGTATATACTGTATATATATATATTTCCCTTCAGTTCATTAAGAAACATTTGCATTATTGTAAATTCAAACCAAAGACCACTGAATTTTATATTTTACTTCAAGTAACTGGTAACATCAACTGACTGAGGACTGATGAATGCTTTGCCAGTTCAACAGGATCAGGTACACCAGTGTATTTATTCAATCAAGCCATTGGGTTTCACTGACATTTATTTGTGTCAAGGTGTTTTCGCTGACCGCCAGGTTCAAAAGCTTCCTGTTCTTAATGAAGGATCTTTCACTCAATACTTTCCCTTTCAGCTGTGAACCTGAAAGTGTCCTGAAAACGACCTAATAATGAAAACACACACACACTCTCACACACGTTGTAGTATGCGTTATGAGACACTAAAAGACTATATGGGTCTATAAAGGAATGGCAAAACCGACTCCAGTGCCTTTATTCACAACAGTGCAGCGGAGGAACCAATGCAATGACTTTAAACATATTAAATAAAGTGGACAAAACACATGGCTGATTGGTTTAGCATGTGTTCATCTAGTCCTGATGTTGTGAGGCTGTGCACCTACAAAAAACCCCACATAACTACCAAAATCCTTCAGACCTGCTTAAAATGTTAGTAAGTGTACAGCAAAATTAGCAACAATAATATAACAATTTACTAATATTGTGATTATGCTGCCATGTGTAGCCGTCGCAATTTCATTACATTAAAGGGCTCATATCCCTTTTCTGGAACTGAAATGGTTTGTAGTCTTCGAATACGGTTTTAAAATATTCATCACACTCCCATCTTCACAATCAATGTAAGGAAACGAAGCTATTTTCAAATCATAGACTTTGTGAGGTCACAAAACCAACACATTTGCATATTTCTCCTTACTCGGCCTATAGCGGATCAGCTCCTCCCATTCGTGCTGAAGCTCTAAGGACTGTTTCAGCCCTGTGCTGCCTTTTGAATTAGCATCAGTACAGGCAGCCAATCAGTGAAGAAATCATTTACATATATCAGTCTTAAAGGCAAAGAACAGTAACGGTTTGATTATAAGGGATATACAGAGGCTGGAAATGGGTCAGAATGAATTATGTGCATCATAATTCATATGTAGAATATGGGCTCTTTAAAAACACTTCAGCCAATCAGGCTCTTCAATAGTCAAAGATGGGTTGTATGGTAGATCTATGCTAGTACTGTCCTAGAACCCCACAGTATTTTCCCTACTCTTAAATCTCCATTCTTCGAGTCCATAAACGAAAAAGGATGGAATTTAGGAGTGTGCACTAGTCTGCCTGCACTCATGGACGTGTGAGGTACACAGACATTGTGCTCTGTATAAAAGTAAACAGTGACTCATAATAAACTGTTTTGCTACGCTGTAGTGAATCCTTTATGCCCTTATAAACTTATCAGCAGGCGTTTGCATCATTAAGCATTAGGATTTCACCTGCTTGGCCACGTTTGACTGCAGTACAGCGTCTTTCCACACCTGTGATAACAACGTCTTATTCACACTCCACCAGACCTTTAGTTTATGCTCAGTGTTGTTATTACAAGCGGAAATCTACATCCAGTCCATCCACTTGCATTCGCTTTATAGTCGGAGGGCGAAATTGAGGACACTATTGTGTAATCGAGCGTAACCTGCCTGTGGACTTTTCCGAAGAGGAAAAGGGAAGAATAACTTCCTTGTCTGAGGCGGGGAAGCTGCTGGAGGACGTAATGCTGGACGTCTGTGCTGCGTGTGGGATGTGAAATGCAGTCGAGCCCAGCACTGTGTGTTAAGGTGCGTCCTCTGCTGGCAGGCAGGAAGTTCTGATGGAAGAGTTTTCCAGGAAAACTACAGGGGTGGTTCCAGTCTTTGAGTGTTTTTTCTGCACAAAAGTACAGCACAGAGCTCAAAACAGCAGAAACACCTCGAATTTCCTCTTGAATTTGCATGTGACGTATGAACAGCTGCACTCAAACTGATTCACTCCCCATTGCAAATGAGGCTTATTGGCAAAATTTGCACATATTTAGCTGTTTGCAAGAAACAGATCAAATGAACCATTGAAATAGCTCGAAACAACGAATGTTACAAGCAGTTTCTTCACATTCAACTGAAAAAATGCTACGTTTAATGACTACTGCAGTCCCAAAATGTTTCAAATTAGGTTTACTGACACGTTTTTCAGCTGTTTGTAATAAACAGATCAAAAAAGGACAATTTAGAAAGTTCATAATGGTCAAACCCTTAATGACAAGTTTCTCAATACTCTTTAGGACTCTGTTATGATCTGCTGCAAATGGGATAGATAGGCAGACACCAGCCTCTGGACGCATTCCTGAAGACTCTTAGCCCTTTCCTCATGGGTACAGTGGCCTCCAGCTCACTGATGTTTTTGGGGTTGCGTGCTTCTGCTGACTTCTTTGTTTCCCACCAGACATTTTCTATCTGGTTCAAGTCAGGAGACTGTGACGACCGGTCTAGAATCTTCCAAGACTTTTTCTGAAACAAAGCCTTGGTGGGCTTGGAGGTGTGCTTGGGATCAGTGCCAAGTTGGAAGGTCCATTGACACTCAGGCTTCAGTTTTCTTCTAGGATGTCCTGATACTTGATTGAATAAGTCCTGCCGTCCTTACACTGCAGCTTTCCAGGGCCAGACGGAGCAAAGCAGCCCAGAGCATCACTGAACCACTGCCATGCTTCACTGTAGGGTGTCCTTTTCAGCATATGCTTCACTTTTCTTCCTCCTGACATGCTACTGATCCACAGGCCTGAAAAGTTCCTATTTTGTTTAATCGCTCCACAGAACAGAATGGCAACATTTCTGAGGCTAATTTAAATGGGTTTTAAGCATTTTGGAGCTGACTTTTCTTGTAGATTCGGGTCAGTAGTGGTGTACGTCTTGGAGTTTGGTCATGGAGACCTTCAGCATTTAGTACACGCCCGACTGTGGAAAGTCATGCTGCAGGTCTTCTGCAGTCAAAAAGGGGACAGGATTCTTCTTTGTACCACATCCAGGTAGTCCAGCCAGTGTTCCTTTAACTTGTAAACTGTGTTTCCAACAGTATCTCCAGGAACATTCAGTACCTCTGCTATGTTTTTAAAGCAATGACTTCTTTTTGGACAATTCTCTGAACTTCTTATGTGCACTCAAACATCAGTGTGAACACCCCTCCACCCAGTCCAGGTATCAAGCCCACCTGATAGTTGCTAAAAAAGTATTTTAGTTTAATTTGAGTTGCAACAGCTGTGCTTGAGCCAACACCTGATTTCCAAATATGTGTTCAAATGAGAGTTTCTGTTCAGGAGGTTAAATGTGGATTTTGTGCTGAATGTGGAAAAACCATGTGTAATAGTAGTTGTGTTGCGCTATTTCAGTTGTTCTTGTTTGAGTTAAGGGTTGAAATGTATATATATGTATATATATACTGTGTATATTTATACACGTGTGTATCGATATACATAATATACACAGTACATAGTGTATACATTAATAAAGAAATAGATATACACTTAATAATGCCATATATATATGCTTAATTATAGTACATGTACTTATACACTGTTTTATTTTCTATTAACTTTTTTTTTACATTTATTTAACTTCATATAACCTGAGTCCAGTTTTGGGAAATTACTTCACACCTTTGGCTCTACACACACGGTGCAACTTTAGGCTGGCTCTGCAGGCACTCAACACTGACGCATGAGTGTGTTCAGAACATCACATGACATCACTTGAGTTATCACATGGGTTTGCCTTTGTAATATCGTAATGACGTCTAATCTACAGTCATCTGCTCCTCTGGTCAGTGTTTTCTTGACAAATCTACTGTTGATCAACAAGCTGGTGACTACTGACAGCACACTGAGGGAGCAAAAAGTGCTCCGTAGGTTCTGAGGTCAGGCTTTTAAAAGTTTGAGTAATTTGATATATGTCTAAATGTCTGTTAAGATGCTAACTAGTTACTGAAAGAAAGAATACTTACGATAATGCTTTTAAAATATCAGGTGAGCTCCCAGCAGTTTGTGCAGGTGTTAATTCACATGACCTCCAGAACCATCTCAGCTCCACATGTAGCTGTTTGTCATTCACGTCACGGTTGGTTAACACGATGTTAACACGATTTTTACGCCTGTGTTTATGACTGGAGAGGCCCGTGCAGCATGGAAGGGGTGATAACGGAAGAGAATTCGCCACAAGTCAAGTCTAAGCCCTATCAGTCAGTGGCCTGCTGTGTTTTCCTGCTCTCCTGTATCGCAGCTCCTCCTGCTTTATCTAACGACCCTGAGAGCTGCAGGGACAGGGCTTTGATAAAGGTTTGTTTGTTTCTTTTATCGTGGTTATTAAAGAAAAAAGACCAAAAAGAATCTCTTTCAATCATGTAGTGGGGAAGCTTGATTGTATGTAGGTCAGAATCTGACCTCTGCCTTTTAAGGTGGAAATTCTGGTGTCTGTGCCAGATGGAAATCTGAGAAGGAAATCTGAAGAAGGAACAGTGGGGGTGCTTTTCGATCTACCATGAAATGAAATGATTAGAGGCAAGAAAAGAAGAAAGAAGACTGTCATTTTAATGTTTGAAGTGAAATGAAATGCAGCTAATTTATGTAAAAAGCCAAGGCTGGACGTCATGTGTTTTAAAGGGCAGTTTTGGCCCTGAATTATTGATATGAAGGGACATTGGATGCATGTTTTAAAACACATCAAATAATCTTCATTTTGTTGTTCCGGATAGATCCATTTTCCATATTGTTCTCACCCATTTAGCAATGTTCACCCACTAGCTAGGCCTCTCCAGTCACATGATACCACCAGCACTGGGAAGATAAATGCTAGTCATGTGAAGCTCCTTTTATCAAAGTGCTGCAAATTCAATGAACAGCTCAAGACACTTGGAGGAAAACAATAACTGCTATTTCTGTTGCATCAGCATAAAGATTACTAGCATCGTGCTGAACGATGGGGGACCCCACCCAAGTGAGGGAGAGAGTTAGCTGCCACAAGTTTGAGCCCTTGCATTTCTAGCCCTTCAGAAGCCGTTTAGCCATTTACAAGCGCTGGAATGGCATTTACAGTGCAGGAAACACCGAATAACGATTTCTTTTCTGATGAAATGAGCGTTCATTAAAACTCCACCTGTTTAGAACATCGCCTGACATCACTTGAGTTATCACAAGGGTTTGAGTTTGTATAACTTACAGTCTAATAACCTACAGTCATCTGCACAAGTCTGGCAGCTCTGGTCAGTGGTTTCTTGATAAAATCTACTGTTGAACAACAAGCTGGTGACTACTGACAGCACAACAAGGGGAAAAAAAGTGCTCCATAGGTCCCAAGGTCAGGCTTTAGAAGGCTTGAGAATTTTAAAAAGAACATCTGTTTAAAATGGTAATTAGTTACTTATAAAGAAGGAAAGTTTCTTTTGAAAAACAATGTGATAAACCATCGTTCTGAACAGCTGTTGAATGAAGAAATGAACTATTTCAGACTCGGGCCATGTCAGAAATGTAATTCGGATGTCCAAAATGTGGGCTTTATTTAGCTTTCATAGCAGAATCCTCACGCAACAGGCATTTCTAGCACCTCAAACGCAGTTTCTTGGACTTCCTTGGTGGCTGTGGTATCTAAACACTGATAGATCCAATGCTTAGACAGCCATTAAATTATTGTTTTACACCATTTTTTTAAACCAGTGTTTTCAGGCTTTTTACACTGTATCAAAATGCCATGATCAATAGAACAAGTCCAAAATAACTTAAGTCCTAAATCGTATTGGATCTTATTGGATTGGAAGGGTTCGGTCTATATATGAAAAGAAAGGAGATAAAGAAGAGGTGAAAAGGTTTCTTCCTCCAGTCCTTTCTGAGGGTTGAGGTCGTCCATGTGTCACTTCGATAAAAGGCTTCCTGCAAAGTCAGGCAAACCCTCATAAAATTTTACACCCATGGCTCATGTGTAGCTACGGTAACTTTATAATATACTTTGGACGTTGGCTTAAATTAGGACACAAACGTGTTTTAGATACAGCAATAACAAGTAAATTGCAGATCTTTAAATGTATGGAAGGTCATTTTTATATTTAGGGACAAGGTTTTTTGCATTGGGGTAGCCATCATCTGTCATCGCTTAAGGAATTTCCTCTAGGGTCAATAAAGTTTTCTGCTTCTAAACTGCCTTATTTTGCAGTTTGCAGAATGCTTTCTGAAGCTACGAAACATGAGCCCTGTCCAGAATCGCCAGAAGCTGTTAGCATGGCATGGTGTGAAATAGCCTGTGTCCTGCTTCATGGTAGCATTTCTCAGTGTTAGACTGTATAATCTCTCTGCACCTCTAAAGCTCTATTTATCTATCCAAGCTCTTCTCATTCAAATAAAATCGATTTGTATCTGATCATGCATATTATTTGCCCAGCTCTCATCATAATCAGTGTTATAAAGTGTATAAACTTAAAGGTAGCATTTTTCTGACAAGGCAACACTCTGGTAATAACGTCCCACCCCCTCGAAGCCTTCTGATTGGTCACCAATGCTAACGGTTTAAGGTTATATCACCACCTGCTGCCTCTGTGTTTTTTGTGCTTGTTTGTGGACGGAGATATTTTTGAAAACGTGCTTGTGTGGACGCGATTTTTTCAAAAGGGAAAACCGAAAATCGCAGTTTTCAGAAATAGCCGTGTGCGTGTGAACATGGCCTTCATTTCAGAATGCGTACAAATTGTAAATATCTGAAGGGGGTGAATATGAAGGGGGTCTGACTGCCTGGTTAGCTTATCTGCTAATCAATCCAAATTTTGTAATCAGGTCTACAGTTTTGACTCCTTCTCATCCAGTATTAACATGTTTGTGGCCTCCACTCCTGTGTATGAGGGTGTGAGTGAGGTCAGGTATTGATGTTGGATGATTAGTTGTGCTTAACAAGGGCTAAAGGTAGTGGATGGAGCTCCAACACATGGCTCCACTGCTCCACAGTCCAGTGCTGGGGGAATTGATCCCCATAGAGCTGGCTTTGGTTGGATATTTGCAGGCTGACCTTACGTTTGTGCACCTTTTTCTATTTGCCAGTGTTTTCCTATAGAGATTACACAATCTGTGTGTGCACAGCTGGACACCTGTCTCTGTAACAGGGACACACATTTTCTTGCAAAGATGAAAAAAAGTATTTGCATTAAAGAAGAACTCCAACCAGATCCTTGATTTCAGGCCGTCTTTAGATTAAGATGACAATGGGCTGTTATGTGCTTTTCAAGAAACAGTAAATGTTTCTTCTTGGCCTTTGGCTCAGTAAACGTGAAAAGTGTTATTTCACGAGGCTGAAAAGGAAACCTGCCACCTATGTGATTTCACAACCAGGACACAAACAGCCGCCAGCGCAGGCAGAATGAAGCTCAAATCAGTTCATCTCAGAGCAGTCCTCTGAATGAACGCCTCCCACCTCTTTCTCTAAACTCCGTCCTGTAGAGCGGAGGCCTGCTGTCGACCACATCAGCAATAAACCTTAAACCTCAACCACAGCCAGCGCCGCGTTCGCACAGCTACTCAAAACCGAACGGCACACGAGCAGCAAACTACTGCACGTTCAGCTAATGCAGCTCATTCAAACATTCTAATAAAATCAGTTCACAATCTCTGGAATTCCTCATATATCATATTTCAGGAATCTAAATAGATATGCACACTACAGTACATTATCCTTTGATAAGTCATATAATAGTACATAAAATACCAAAAAGTATGAAATACAAAAACACACACTTCAGTATTTCATATTTTCAGGTATTTTATTTTCATACATATACAGAGGAATATAGGTTCAGGAGACTTTGGATACACATTCAGTATTAAATTCAATGACTCCTATTGGTCGATTCAGCATAAAATACTTTTATTTGTATTAAATATTACATTACAGATGTAATGTTGTTACATCTCTTTAATTACTAGTTTATTACATACGCACACACAGCCTCTGTGAGGCAGAAGTGAACTGTAGTGAGGCCTGAAGGCTGGTCTCAGATCTGTTAGAGAGGAAGAAGGTCTTATGAGGAGCCCGGACTCCTCCCTGCGCCTCTCTTCAGCATCAGCTGCCTCTCTGGCTCATTTCTGCCTGCCTGGTCACGCCTCTCCTCCTGCCTGCACTGCTGGGCCTAAGCTTGCAGGCCATGGCCCAGTAACCCAGATTCACCAGTGCAGGAGCTCTGTAACAGCCCGGTTACCTAACGCACACGCACGAACCCTGTAAAATTAGCAAAAACGCTCTGATCTTCCTGCGTTCGTTTAAGGTCACAGAGACCGATAATCTTCTTCCGGCGGCCGCTCGGTCTGAGGGGACATATTTAAACGGTCTCCCACTCAACACAGCAGGACCGGACTCACAAAGTTACAGAGAGAAAGAGGGGGGGGGGCTGAGAACTTCTGGAAAGGAAATGACTAAAAAGATAAAAGCAGGAGCTCAGCCTTTTAAAGTTTGGTTCTAGATCCTTTAAGAGTCTAGAATATACCAGAGCTTCGTTGTTAGAAATGGCTGATGGGGGCATTTCAGTCCAGGGGCTTGATCTTCACACAGAACTCAGAGCTACATCTGCCTGCATCTGGGTTAGTGGAGCAAGCATGTTTTAGATGATTAGGCACGATTCAGCATGCTTTTGTCGGCTGCTGTGGACTATTGTGGCCCACAGCGTCTGTCAGGATAATAATACTGATGCTGGACCAGGTTCCTGTTGCTTGTACGTCGTATGTCATGCATGTTGGAATCCAAAAAGCTAAATGTGATCAGAGCTAGCATTCGCTTGAGCACTTTAAGTTGGTTTGTTTCTTGTCTCAGCCCAACAAACAGGAGTGCAGCCCTGGGAACATAAACCGTGTGGGCCAAAGTGTGCAAGCCTCAGCTCTCTTAGCGAAGTTAATACACTCATCATTTCCAATAACAGATATCTTTCAACAGTTTAACAGAATTTTTCCATCTTACGTGTTATTTCCTTCCGTCCTGCAACAACATTTCTTATGTCGCTGCTTATGCAACTGTCTTATCATGTGAAAGATCACTATTTATGTCACTGTTGTGTGCAATAGAGAACAACTCCAAACCACTGTTCGTGTTAAGGAGTTCTGCTTCAGCTGTGATTTTATTATTTATCTACAGTATTTCTGTCCACTCGGACTGACCACAGAATTCTGTGCGTATAGCATTTAATACAAAGCATTTTCATACAAAGCATATCATGTTCTTATTGTTCTTGTCTCTGTGAGTCGTTGCATGAGTCTGATTCCCTTCTGTGAGTTTTCAGCAGGGTTTCCTCAGATCTCTCCTCATCCTCACTCCCAGCTGTTTGACTTTATTCGCATTCTTTCAAACTCTTTCCCTCAAGAAGGTGATTTTCTATCTGGTTTCACACTGGTTGACTCAAACAAACAAAAAAAGTGAGTGAAACTAAGACTGAGTTAAAGTGAGCCCTTGTTGTTTCTCTTCAGCGATACAGTTTCAGGATCTTTTCTTCCCTCATTACTCAGTCGTGTGTTCAAATCCGTCATGTGTATCACTGTAGCTGTATTAACAACTACCAGCATTCTCTTAGAAACATCAGATCTGTTTTATTATTATAATAGATAAAACACACAGATTGGGTTTTATCTATGGGTCCCTGTTTAGACCAGGTACTGGGGCAACACCCCCTTATTTGCATAATGCAAATTTCAAGAAGGTTAACATTGTAATTATGATTATAATGGTACAACCCTGGTGTACGTACTTGCCTGAGAGTGATGCATGGGTCAAGACGGGTCAAGAAGTAACAACGGGCCGCTTTATTTTTAAAGGAAAACATGTGTTCGGGGTACGGCACGGTTCCTTGTGCCAGTGGAAATAATAGCTTTGTAAGGCTCGCTTCATAATAATCAGAATCAGATTCAGAAATCTTTATTGATCCCAGAGCAAACTGCTTATGCAACGACTGCACAGACACACGGAGACACAGACACAAGAACAATTCAAAATATAATACAAAGTGAAAATAAAACTCCCCAGAAAGACACAGCGTCTCTCACACATGTGAGGGTGAATGCTGCATCTGAGTGTTTTCTATGAAAATGTCTCCACTGTCCAAAGAGGACCTTGAGAACAAATGAAGGCCAAATGAGGGACAGAGGATAAGTGGATGGATCTGAATGAACAGAATGTGTTGCCGTTAGTAATGGCCTTGTCTAACCTCACACTGACTCTAAACCTATAGGCTAGCAGCCCAAGATCCAACAAACGTGTTTGATAAAGTCCAGTGTTGGGAAGATTGCAGCAAGCATCTGTCCAGTCAGGAGCTTCCCAACACTGCAAAGACCATCCAGGACCGTGGCACTGAGAGGGTTCTTGGAAAAATACAATGAACCCAAAAAAGGAATAGAAAGTCACAGAAGAAACAGTGTAGATCTCAGCCGTAGCATGCCTGGATGTGAAATCCCTCCAAAACAGTTCTAATAAAGAGCGCAAACCTTGGGAAATTGAATTTTCCTCACTTTGTTTAAATGTTTATGTGCAACATTTTAAAACATACTGTCCTCTCCCTGGCTCATGCATTTTATAAAAAGCAAATGAAGGTTCAGAATCAGCCAGTTTTGAATTTCACTGTTTGTGTCAATCACAAAATCCAACACAAATATTTATATTCACCTATTAGGTCTAGTTTAGCCCCGCCCATTAACAATGAAGTTATAAGGACTGTTTCAACCCAAACTGCAATGAGATACTAGGCAATACTGGGCATCCAATCAGAATGGAGATTATTTACATACGCGCACTAACAAAAACAGCATGTTTAACTCTAGTGCATAAAGAGTGATTGAAATGGCTTTGTAAAAAATTATTTAGGCTGTTTTGGGTAAATTAAACACAAGCATTATAGACTAACCTCGAGGGTGGGCTGTGGAATATGAGCTCTTGAAACCCATACAATAAGCCTGTTTCTACTTTAATTAGGACTAAATTATGGGAGAAAATGTTTTGGCACTTGCTAATCTGAGGTGAGGGTGTGCTGGCCTGTTTCACAGTCAGGCTGAAGCGGATTTTGAGTGGATTGCTGAGGATGTTGAGCTGGTCAGTATGTCTGCCCATGAAGTGGCCTAAAGGACATTTTGTCCAGCAGATGGTGCTTTAGTTCCAAGCCAGTGGATCTGGAGCATTTTTCCAAGCGCTGAAACAATATGCATACACTACCAGTCAAAAGTTTGAACACACTTTCTCCTTCAGTGTTTTTACTTTGTTTTTATTATTTTCAGTGTTTTTATTATTTTCCCATTCAATGTTTTTACTTAGTTTTTATTACAGAAAACAATCAAAATGATGAAGGAACACATGGAATTATACAGTAAACAAAAAAAAGTGAAATAAATCAGAATATGTTATGTAAAAAGGTAAAGGTGGACTGTTGGTTCTTGCCGTAATGTGCAGTAGAACCGTAGTGGAACAGGATCACTAACTGTGGACCAACCCGACTCACAGCTGGTGATCCCCAAACACATTAGGAAGGAGAGAAACTCCACTAATGAACTCTTGATAAAGAACTCCTGTTAATTAAACACCATTCCAGGTCGATTCCTCATGAATCTGATTGAAAAAATGCCAAGAGTGTGCAAAGCTGTCTTCAGAGCAACAGGTGACATTTAAAATGAATACTAAAATAGTAAAAACAAAGGAAATCGTTTGACTGGTACTGTATTAATGCTTGTAAAAATATTTTATTAAAATATCAAATATACATTTTAAACACAAGCTCTTTTTTTTGCTACAAAGCATTTTTTTTTCTCTTTTTGGCAAAATGTCCACAGTCATTCCTAGTCGGTCATGGAAAAGGAAAAAGTAGCGCTACTAGTGTGTGTCAGTGGAAAGTTGACATCAATAACCAGTGCTCAGCTGAGGGATTCGCGGATATCTGATCAAATCAGAACACATTTGAGGGATATCCAGTGAAAGGGCGCAAATGGAGGCAACAAATGTTGGAATTAGTGTTTGGAAATTCCAGCAGCAGATTTTCCAGCAGAATTTTCAAACAGAAGTCACACAGGAATGGTTTCATCCCCTATTGATCCAAAGCTTGGATGTTTACAGTTTTACATTGGTCACATGTTACATTTCCACAGTTTTATAAGGCACATAAGTTTAGTCAAGATTGTCTTCTCCTGTTTATATATCCAACTAAGCCAAAATATTTTTCTTTAGTTGTGCCACAAACAACAAACTGATGACACCAATCAACAGTAAGTGTTTAAATACCATAAATTGCATTTTGAATTTGTGTACACGCTCTTTCGGAAAGTATCACAGCACATCCAACAAAAAGGGCAGTAAAGAAGCAGCACATAGAAAGCTCCAGTTCCACATGCTGAGCCATGAAGACACCTTGAATGTATCCGACCCACGATGAAGTTATAAGGAATGTTTCAGCCTGGACTGCTTTGTATGTAAGGCCTAATACCGGTCAGCCAATCAGAGCAGAGCTTATTTACACATAATCATCATTAATGCACCGTATTAAATCAGTCTGTTTAATTCAAAGGGATAAACAGAAGCTGTAAATGGCCATTTCAAAATGCATTATGACTGATTTGGTACAGAAATCAAAATGTCATACGCAGACCTGGAAAAGCATTAATGGCCCAAAAAAACCCGAAAGTTAAACGGCACAAAAATGAACACTCTGAATGGACCACCAGTATGACATCAACGAGGATGAGGTCAAAATGTTACAGTCCTGTTCTTCCAGGTCTGAGAACAGGACGTCACTTCAGACTGTAACACCACACCTACTGGAGCACTTCTGAGATCAGAAAGCTGCTTTCTGTCACGGTGACCTACTAGAGCCACTGCAGTGGGTGGAAACTCATTCACACATTCATTCATTGAAATATGACACTTCAGGTCACCAAAAAATCTTCCACCACTGTTCAGAAATATAAAAGTAACTTGTGCAGCTTTGCTACTGTTTCCAGTTTTGTGTTGGAGCTGGGAGGCCAGTGTATCTAATTTGGAATCAGGGCATATCTGGCAACCATGGGCTTAAAAAAATATGGTTGATTTTCTCTTATGACCTGGGAGGTGCTTTTATTTTTCTGTGTGCTGACAGGGGAAACTGGAAATTTAAAATAGGACTACAGCAGGACAGAAGTACAGGAGAAAACAAGATGACTGACAGGTCTGAATCATGCTAACGTCTATTATGGGGCGACTTTCATTTCCGTCAGAGGGAGTGACGAAGCCCAACGGCTTTTCAATCTAGGTCCAAGCTTTACAGACAAAACAAACAGATCAAAACAAAATGTATGCGTTGAAAAAGTTAACTGTCTTTCCCAAGCCTTCCACACACTCCTGGTTTCTTCTCGGAGCTCCGAGCAGCAGTAGAGCCTCAAACTCCTCTACAGGTACAACAAGGACAGAGCTCCAGACAATAGACTTTCATGAGCAGCTCTGCATCACAGAATAGTGACAACATTGACATGGCTGCTACTCGACTGGTGATTTTTTTCTCTGTGCGAAAGATAGCACATAATAATGACTGAGTAGAAGGCACAGAATAATTCTCAAATTAATAACTGAGTAGCAACTGCTTCACTCCTCCATTTCCTTTTTTCTCCTTGGTGAAGAACACCTGAAGACAGAGAAGGGCAAACACCACTTCAGCTGTTCCATAAGAGTGAGAGTCATAAATAAATATTACAAGAAACGGAAAGCATGAAAGTGGAAACATCTGACACACACACACACACACACACACACACAGACACAGACAAGCTGGTATTACTATATTTGTGAGGTCACTCCACTGACTTGTGTAATACTGTTTCTCATTGATACACCTAGATCTGAACCTAATCTTGACCTTAACCCCAGTAACCAAAGGCCATCTTTCTGCTCTTTTAGTTATTTTTCCTTCAAAAAAAAAAATTGAAAATAATTTGTGATGTTTCCTTGTGAGGACCAGTGGAAAAAAAACATTTTCCAGTGATCCTTTCATTCAGTCCTCTTACAAAGCTAAATACACACATGAAACACATTCTAAGACACACACACACACACACACACACACACACACACACACACACACCCTGCTTGCCTGGGTGAACTTTTTTTCCTCTCCGGGCGAAATCGAGGGCATGACGTCACTGCAGCCGGCTCGCGAGTCTCCAGCCATGTGTTACATAACAGTCCACCTTTAAAACCACTGCCTTTATATCATCACTATAAACTCGTCAAACTTTCACAAAACATACAAAACCGCACACACACACACACACCGTCTGTCTCGGTTAGAGTTTTAACTGTTGGAAGCAGAAAGCAGGGCAGTGTACCGCTGCTCCACTTTCACTCCGGAGAACACACTCGGGACAGACCCACTGAACACTAACCGGACAGTGATTGTGTGTGTGTGTGTGTGTGTGTGTGTGTGTGTGTGTGTGTGTGTGTGTGTGTGTGTGTGTGTGAAGGTGTCACTCGGACTCGGCAAGTAGAGATGTAATTTATGCACATATGTGTATGATAAAGTACAGTTTGGGTTAAAATGTGTCTAATAACTGCAGCTCATCTTCTCCCCTGTGTATGAAAGTGCTGTTTATGCCACTAATCCCATATTCAGCTGTTTAAAACCACCAAAAACTGATTCAAACAGAGGTCAAACCACTCAGACATCAAACATCAAACTAACCGCACTTTAACTCAACAGCAACAATTTTCACATCAGCAAATCGGCCTCGCGGTTGATAAATGAATTGCTAAGAAGATAATCAACAGTTTCAGAAAATCAGTTCATTCTGTAGCAGTTCACACACTTGTGATTCAGCTCAACTTTTTAAAAACAATAGCTTTAAAATAAGTACACGACCTCGCAACCCACTTCTTCCATTCAAATAATAGCAGTAATCACGCTGATATTAGAATTAATAAAGACAAGCGCGCCACTCACCAGACTCTCGTACACAGTCGTGCCGATTGTGTGACTCTCGGGTTGGAGGAGGTGTTTTTTTATTATTAATTATTTTTTTCCCCTCTTGCCTCCTTCTTTGCCTTTTTCACTCATGAAAAGCGAGTTACATAACTGGCACCGTTTCTGCAGGCAGTTAGTGACTCTCTCCCCCCCTTCATTCACTCACATTCATTTTCCAACGAGGACGCAACTCGCTCCTTACGTCAGCGCCCCGGCCCTTCTCACGCCCAAATAAGGGGAAGGGTGGGCGGGGCTAGAGACGGGGATTGGTCAGGAGAAAGAGAGTTAAAGAAGAGACAGAGAGAGAGAGAAAAAGAGAGAGAGAGAGAGTTAAAGAAGAGACAAGTAGAAGACGGGGAAAGAGAGAGTGTATGTGTGTATGTGTGTGTGTGTGTGTGTGTGTGTGTGTGTGTGTGTGAGAGAGAGAGAGAGAGAGAGACATCGCAAGAGAGAGAGTGTTTTTCTACTTCCTCCCTCTCCTTAAACCTGCTGCAGTATTTTATTTCAATATTATTATTATCAGTAGTAAATGTGTTATTGTTGCTATTAAATGTATCTGTATTTGAGTTTACTTATTTTATTTAATTGTTCAATTGTTTTAATGCTTCTGCAAACCTGTACACACCAATAAAACCTGAAACTGAATAGAGACAGCGAGGAGAGAGGGGCCGATACTCAGGCAGCATGCACAGCCAATCACAGCGCACGGGGCGGGGCCTGTGCTGTAAACAGGTGGGAAAAGCTAATGCGGTTTTGTGCGCCCGTTTTGTCTTTGAACGCACAGAGGATGTCATCGGCGGTGAATTAAGGACAGTGTGTCTTAATACCTCTCTCTCTCTCTCTCTGTCTGTCTGTCTCTCTCTCTCTCTCTCTGTCTCTGTCTGTCTGTCTCTCTCTCTCTCTCTGTCTGAATGAGAGTTGGAGTACGTTTTGTTGGTGTTTCGTTGTAATCTGGAGCTCAGTTGACAAGTTTCGTAAGGTGAGTTTATTTATTTATTCATTTATTTCTTTTTCTGGCTCTGACTGAGCTGACGTGGTTGTGGAGGGAACTCGAGCGTGACGTCACTCCTCCCATGATTAATGATCCACGGAGCCAAAAAAAAGCCCGAAATAAATAAATAAACAAACAAACAAATACATAAAACTCCGTCGTCAGCATGACATCAGCACTTCCGCCCGGTGCCGGTGAGGTTCTGGGCGGGTGAGGTTCAGCGCGCCTCGTGACCCGGTGAGGGTCGCGGCTCGCCCTACCAGGCCCGCCGTCTTTATGTAGGTCACTGCGCGAGGAACCTACGTCACAATACAGGACTGACTTTATGTAACAATGAAACAAACGCACCGCTCCTCAAGCGCGCCGTGACGACACAGTTGGAACAGCTAGAACGCGCACCACGTCACAATCGAGGGCTTTTTTATTGTGCGGTATTATCACGCGCTGCGTCCGGATCGGATCTGTCCAGTTATATAAAGATTTCAACAGGTTGATTTTTTCTCCTCTAATTTTCTCTATTTTCTCTAGTCCGTCTAAAAGTAATCGTAAGTATACTTACATGACTTACGTTGCTTGAAATGTTAATTAATCTATGAGCCATGTATGAGCCATGTATTAAAATGGTTTGAAATGTATATGTGTATATATGTATATATATATAAATGTACATACATACACACATATATACATGTACACTACCAGTCAAAAGTTTAGACACACCTTCTTCTTTCTTTGTTTTTATTTTTAAACAATCAAAATGACGACGGAACACGTGGAATTATGCAGTAAAGAATATGTTCTGTAATCAGGGAATGATGGACTGTTGTGTTTTTACTGAGTTCAGTGGTTCTGGCCATAATGTGCAGTAGAAC